>JBBPBX010050582.1:0-11282 GCA_038048925.1 Garcialebias charrua
ATGGAAATGGCTATAGTCAATACCTATTTCCAAAAGAGGGAGGAACATAGAGTGACCTATAAGAGTGGAGGAAGGAGTACACAGGTCGACTACATTCTGTGTAGAAGAGGAAACCTGAGGGAGATTGGAGACTGTAAGGTTGTGGCAGGGGAGAGCGTGGCCAGACAGCATCGGATGGTTGTGTGTAGAATGACTGTTGTTGTGAAGAAGAGAAAAAGAGTAAAATCAGAGAAGAAGACCAAATGGTGGAAGCTAAAGAAGGAAGAATGTTGTGAGAAATTCAGAGACGAGCTGTTAAAGGCTCTGGGTGGTAAGAAAGAGCTTCCAAGTGACTGGGCTACTACAGCAACAGTAATTAGAGAGACAGGTAGGAAGGTACTTGGTGTGTCATCTGGACAGAGAATGGATGATAAGGAAACCTGGTGGTGGAATAGTGAAGTGCAGGATGCCATTCAAAGAAAGAGATTAGCCAAGAAGAAATATGACAGTGAGAGGACTGAAGAGAGGAGACAGGAATATAAGGAGATGGGACATAGAGCAAAGAGGGAAGTAGCTAAGGCAAAGCAGAGGGCGTACAATGAGTTGTATGGGAGATTGGACACTAAAGAGGGCGAGAAGGACAGAGGGATCAGGCTGGAAAGGATGTGCAGCAGGTTAGGCTTATTAAAGATAGGAGCGGAAATGTTCTAACAAGTGAGAGTGTGACAGGAAGATGGAGGGATTACTTTGAGGAGCTAATCAATGAAGAGAATGAAAGAGAAAAAAGAGTAGAGGTCATAGAAACTGTGGACCAGGAAGTGGAAAGATTAGTGAGGGTGAAGTCCAGAAAGCTCTGAAAAGAATGAAGAAGGGGAAGGCAGTAGGACCTGATGACATCCCAGTGGAGGTTTGGAAATGTCTTGGAGAGATGGCAGTGAGGTTTTTGACTCAGATATTTAATGGAATATTTGAGGGTGAGAAAATGCCTGAAGAATGGAGAAGAAGTGTGCTGGTGACCATTTTTAAGAATAAGGGTGATGTACAGAGTTGTAGCAACTACAGGGGAATTAAGTTGATGAGCCACACAATGAAGATCTGGGAGAGAGTTGTGGAAGCAAGACTGATGCCATGTTCACACCAAACGTGTCAAAACGCTCCCAATGCACCGTGTTTGCTGCTTGTCAACAGATGTCTGTTCACACAGTCTGTTCATAAGATGAGGATTTCTCTGCATCAAGTGCAGCATAAACCTCCTGAGCTCTGCCAGTAAACACACTCTGTACCAGAAGAGACCATTTATTCTCAGGCCACTTTAGAGATTTTGCAATCTTTTCAAAGGACAGAAAAAAAATGTCTACTTCTGTTTCACAAAACTGAGGAACTAATCTGATGTTTTTACTTAGATCAAAACCTCTTTCTGCTTCCATAGCTGCAATTTTCAGTTTTTCTACTTCCAGCTTTTGTTGTTCGTTCTCCAGTTGTTTCCGTTTGTAGTCAAACTCCAGCCTCATTTGTTCTCTGTCTAATGCCTAGTACCCACTGCCCCGATTTCGGGCGGCTGAAGCGGCCGGTTTACATTCAAAGTCTATGAGGAGACGCGTGGAGTCACGGCGACCAGGGAAGCGGCGCGATTCGAGTGATCAAAGCGGCGCGGCGGCAGCCCAAGTTCCCTTCGCGGGCACGCGCGCGTCCAAATCAACCTAGCCGTCGAGCCGCCGACGTCCCAAAATGAGATAAACAGTGTCACTGAATCTTCACTGCAGGTTTGAGAAGAGAAATCCTTCATGAATAACATTTTGGAATAACATTTGCTATTCAGCATGAATTTAAACAGTTTGAATTAAACAGTCTTGATGACTATCAAACATTGGATTCAATAATGCTTATACAAGTAACACACAAGGTTATTCATTTGATGACATTTAAACTAACAAAATTAAAAGAAGTCTCTAGATGACTTAATTTGTAATGTACAGCTGAATTTAATTAAAATAAAACTACCTGCAGCTTAAATTCTGCAGTATACGAATTTCTTTTTGGCGGCATTTTCTCTCTTTGTTCTCGAATGTGTAGTTGTTGATTTCTCCTGCTCTCTCTCAGTGATTTGGCGGGGGGTGATGGGTTTTATAGAATACACGAATAACAGGATACGCCTCCAGCTACAGTCTGCAGGTAAACAGACTACAGGGCGCATTAGCGCACATAGCGGCCAAAACTGGTACTACACCATTTTTGGCCAAAATGAAAAACGGCAAATCAGAGCTAAAAATGGGTCTAAAAATATGGGAAAAAAGCCATAGATAATAAGCTTCGGTGTATAATACGCAGGATATTCAAATGAGCAATAAAAGTGCGTATTATACACCGGAGAATACGGTACAATACGTACTTCGCCTATCCTAACACACCTAACACAGTGTAATTAATTAATACAGTACAGTAATAAAAATATAAATTAAATAAAAATATAATTTCTTACTTGGAGGTGGTCAAACGCAGCTGCTGCGTCCCGTGTTAGCTCCCTTGTTAGCTTCTAGAGCTAGCCAGGCCGGAGGTGTTCGCGCGGCGGCCTGGCACGATCGGCGATAAATCTGCAGCTGCCTGAGACATCCACAAAGTTCACAGAGACGTTTCCAGCTGGTAATTAATCCATATGAAGCGATCCTGGTCACCAGTCTTCCAAACCTGGCTGCCTGCAGCCGTAACTATGACCTAAGATGGCGTCCGGTGTTCTGCTTTAACTAGTAACCCTGTAAACTGGAGACTTTCAAAGCAGCCGTGACTGACCTAAGATGGCCTCCGGTGTTCTGCCTTAATTTGTGACCGTGAAAACTGGAGACCTTCTTCCTGTTATGACCGGAAGTTGCACAATTATTGCGCAATCATGACAAAAATGATCAGAAATGATCATTTTTATCATAATTATTATTTATAAAGCCTTTAAAACAACCACAGCTGCAACAAAGTGCTGTACACATGAAATTAAGAACATTAAAACACAAAAAAAAAAAAAAAAAAAATTTTTTTTTTTTTAATACAGTAATGTCATATTTTTATTAAATATGATACGTTCGTAGGTCCGGGCCGCCGTAGGTCGATGGAGTCGTAGGTAGGGGGTCACCTGTAGCTCGTTCCAGCGTGAGGTCTGCCTCCAACTGCAATTTTTCAGAAATACTGTGGTCCAGTATTCCAATCACAATTCTGTCTCGAATCTGTTCATCTTTTGTGCCTCCAAACTCACAGTTTTGTGCTAGTTCATATAAGCTTCTGACGAATGCTTCAACAGGCTCTCCGGCTTTCTGCACTCTTTTATGAAAGCAAGCTCTGTCGTGAATAACATTTCTTCTTGGCACAAAATGGTCGCTGAATTTCGCCATTACCGTCGTGTAGTCTAACTCAGGATACATCACCTCGATTACTTCATCAGCCGCTCTTTCCACATTTTCACTCTCGTACACAAACGAGTCATAAATAGCCTCTGCCTCTCTTCCCAGGGCATAAAGAAGTGTGTTAACTTGTACCTCTCCGCTCTCTCCGTCCAGCTTTGACGCTATTCTGTAGCGATCGAAGCGACGCCGCCACATCTGCCATTCTGCCGGGCGCGAGAAGTCGAAGGGTTCTGGTGGACCGAACTTTGCCATTTAACTCAGTAACTCACTCAGTAAGGCGTCCTGTCGGCCCCTTCTGACACCATGTCATGAACGGCTGCTTCTGTGAAGAACGGGCGGTGGACTCACGAGGTAGCTTGGCGAACTCAGCTTTATTGAACTGCTAGCACGACATGTTAACGTCTCGTGTCACGCTCAGTTCACAACTAAACACACACACTGCGCATGCTCAGTCTATACTAGCTACGGCAACCCAACTAGGAAATATCACCACAAGGACTGAAGAGAGGAGACAGGAATACTGTATAAGGAGATGGGACATAGAACAAAGAGGGAAGTAGCAAAGGCAAAGCAGAGGGCGTACAATGAGTTGTATGGGAGACTGGACACTAAAGAGGGTGAGAAGGACTTGTACCGATTGGCAAGACAGAGGGATCAGGCTGGAAAGGATGTACAGCAGGTTAGGCTTATTAAAGATGTGAATGGTAATGCTCTAACAAGTGAGGAGAGTGTAATGGGAAGATATAAGGATTACTTTGAGGAGCTAATGAATGAAGAGAATGAAAGAGAAAGAAGAGTGGAGGTCATAGAATCTGTGGACCAGGAAGTGGGAAAGATTAGTGAGGGTGAAGTCCGGAAAGCTCTGAAAAGAATGAAGAAGGGGAAGGCAGTAGGACCTGATGACATACCAGTGGAGGTTTGGTAATGTCTTGGAGAGATGGCAGCAGTGGTGTGCCGTCAAGGCCTGCAAGGCCTTCTCTGCTGGCCTAAAATGATTTAAAATTTAAATTTAGAATTACATTTTTTATTATTATTATATTTTGTTCATGAATACGTATGAAATAATTCCAAATGGTCTGTCCGCTTCCTTTCATTGCTACCCCTCTGGTTGCGCTGCTTCCAGACGTGTATTTTCATATTTAAGCATTTAACCAATCATATTTAAGCCACCATTTGTTGCCAGGGTCAAAGAAATCTGCCTGGAGGCCTTCACAATGAGTTCTGCGAGCCATGTAGATAAGTAGATCAAACTCTTGCTTCAACCAATCAGATTTTGAATTGGCGACACCAAAGCCCTCTAGCTTACACTTACGTTTTCCATACTCCATACAGAAACGTCAGCGTATTCACACGCTTTGATTGGATAGTCAAAGAGCGTGACGTCACTGTCCACGGCGCGGAGGCTGATGGGATCCGCAATATTGGCTGTTCTATCCTTAGTGAACAGCCAATATCGCGGATCCCATCACCCTTCAGTCAGGTTGGGAAAAGGAAAAAGAAAAAGCTTTGGAGGGAAAATAAAAGCCAAAGTTAATGAAATCCATTTAGATCAACTAGATATATGTCAGAAAGTTCCGATACCCACAATTCCACCTTGGAAACTTCCTGATGCAATAGTAGATTTTTCATTATTAGACAAGAAAAATAAGGATTTTTTTTTTTACTATGAATAAATATACAGTACAGGAATACATCAACCAGTATTATAATTATATACATATATACAAAGATGCATCTAAAAACACAGCTAATAGAATAGGGATAGCGTTCATTGTACCACAGTTTCATATTAAAGTAGGAAAAGGGGTAAGTGATGGAGTATTGATTTATACAGGAGAAATGCTCGCTTTACTTTTAGCAGTTCAGTGGGTAGAATAGGTAAGACCAACAAAATCAATAATTTGCTCAGATTCTAGTTCATCATTTGTTATACAGTACTGTCAAGTTTGCAATATAACCAGTCAGATAGTAGACCAGATATATTAATTGAAATACAACAAACAATTACTGTACTGTAATAGAATCAGCATGCTGGGGCTTACAGTAAATTTTATATGGGTTTCTAGCACATCACGGGGTTATGGGGAATAGAATGGCAGACAGGAAGGCTAAGGAGAGCACCAATCGGGTACCGGTTGATATTCATGTTAGGTTTAGAATAACAGAAATAAATGGTATAATAAAATAAAAAATGAAAGAAAGGTGGCAAAAACTAAGGGAGTTAGAAAGGAGAGGCCGGTGGTTTTATAAAATACAAAGGAAAAATGGAGAAAGGAGAAGAACGGAAAGGAACAGGAGAGAAGAAACAATTATTTCACAATTAAGGATAGGGCACATTGGGCTGAATAGCACATTATTTTTAATAGGGAAACATCAGACAGGGAAATGTGAGGGTGGGGAAGATGAGACAATAGCACACATTAGTTTGCATTGCAGGAGATACCAGGTTCAAAGAAACAAGTTATTTAGGAATATTAGTCCAATCATGTCCAATCAGGGCCACATTTTGAACTCTCTTCTCTAACCAGCGAAGTTCAATGAGCTCCAGACTTCGTTCAATGAGATGTTCTACTGAGAGACTAAATAACTTTTTTGTCCCTTGTGCCATGAGGCTGTATAACTTGGCCACTCCTGGCAGGAACCAGGGAAGCTAGCTGGTTCTGTCCCCTAACATACAGTAGTTGTTGCTTGATCTATTCTTAGGGGTTGTTTTAAAAATATCTATTGATCTTTTTTAATACTCTGTTTTTTTTAATCTGGTGTGTTTTTATGTTCTTGTTTGCAGTGGTGGGATGTAACTAAGTACGGTACAAATATTTTGTTACTGTATTTAGGTACCGGTACATTTTTCATTTATCTGTACTTTGCTGACGACCAGAACAGCTTCTATTGTAGATTTGAGAAGAAGACATTCACACCTCCACAACCCACAGCAGCTTCTAACATCACTCCTCCATCAACACCCCCTCTGTCTCTCCCTCCCCCCACCACTCAAGATGCACTCCAGTTATGTGAAGCTGATGTGAGCCGATTGTTCCAGAAACAAAAGATCAGAAAAGCACCAGGACCAGATGGTGTCTCACCTTCCTTATCTGTGCTGAACAACTGGCTCCAATCTTCACAAATATATTCAACAACTCTCTGGAGCTGTGTGAAGTCCCTTCCTGCTTCAAACGCTCCACCATCATTCCAGTCCCCAAGAGACCCTCCATCAAAGGACTGAATGACTACAGGCCCATCGCCTTAACGTCTGTGGTCATGAAGTCCTTTGAACGGCTGGTCCTGACCCACCTGAAGGACATCACTGGACATCTGCTAGACCCCCTGCAGTTTGCCTACCGGGCAAATAGGTCAGTGGATGATGCAGTCAACATGGGACTGCATTTCATCCTGCAACATCTAGACCACCCGGGGACTTATGCAAGAATCCTGTTTCTTGATTTTAGTTCAGCATTTAACACCATTGTCCCAGACATTCTCTCCACCAAACTCTCCCAGCTCACTGTTTCTCCTGCCATGTGTCAGTGGATCACCAGCTTCCTAACAGGCAGGACGCAGCAGGTGCAGTTGGGGAAAATCATGTCCTCCTCACAGTCCATCAGCATTGGTGCCCCTCAGGGTTGTGTGCTCTCTCCACTGCTCTTCTCTCTATACACCAATGACTGCACCTCTAATGACCCGTCTGTTAAACTCCTGAAGTTCGCAGATGACACTACAGTCATTGGACTTATCAGTGATGACAACGAGTCTGCGTACCGACAGGAGGTGGAACGACTGATGTCCTGGTGCAGCCTGAACAAACTGGAGCTGAACACACTGAAGACAGTAGAGATGAGAGTGGACTTCAGGAGACACCCCCAGAACTGCTGCCCCTCAAAATCTTCAACAGCCCCGTGTCTACGGTAGAGTCCTTCAGGTTCCTGGGAACCACCATCTCACATGACCTGAAGTGGGAGCACAACATCACCTCCATCCTGTACTTCCTATGCCAGTTGAGGAAGCTGGACCTTCCTCAGGAGCTGCTGATCCAGTTCTACACTGCAGTCATTGAGTCCATCCTGTGTACATCCATCACAGTCTGGTTTGGAGCAGCCACAAGGCAGGACAGGAACAGGCTGCAGCGAACAGTGAGGACGGCTGAGAAAGTCATTGGGGCTTCACTGCCCTCCATTCAGGACTTGTACCACACAAGAACCAGGAAACGGGCTGGAAAAATCATCACAGACTCCACACACCCGGGTCACAACATGTTCCAACTCCTCCCGTCTGGCAGACGCTACAGATCTCTGTCCACTAAGACTGTCAGACACAAGAACAGTTTCTTCCCCCAGGCCATCACCATCATCAACAGCTGATCATCAGACATCCATCAGCGTGACCCCCAACCCATTCACAACCCCCATGTGATCATTCCTTAGAGAGACATTTTCTAGAGAGACACGAACAGCCGGAAACAAATTCCTTGTGTGTGTCAACATACTTGGCCAATAAACCTGATTCTGATTCTGATTTACTTAAATAGAATTAAATGTGAGTAATTTTACTTTTATTCCACTACATTTTACATGAAGTATCTGTACTTTCTATTACACTACATTTCTATAATGTGTTGAATTACAAGTTACATTCACGTTGCAGCTTTTTGATTTGTCGTTAATTTGAAAGTAACTGATGTTGAAAGGAGAGTTGGTCCATTGAATCACTGCAAAGTGGGCAGGTAACATTACACCCGCCTTCAAGAAGAGCTGTATCAATGATGTATATTCTAGCATAAATGTCATTGAGCTGGGAGCACCCACAGCACCACTAACACACCCAAAATGGATTCCACCATAGAGATTCAGCTGGAAGATGCACAACACCCATGGCCTTATTGAAATATTATTGAAAGAGTGTTCAGTACAGCAGGACAGATTCTCTCTCCCAAAAGAGCCAGACTTGACTCAAAAATTATTTGAAAACCAATTTCTTCTGAACTTGAACAACAAATTCTTGCTGCAATATTAAAATGTGTCAGTTCATGGGATGTTAGGAGACAAGAGATGTCTCCAAATGTCTCAACACTCAGGTACAAGTTTAGAAAATGGTGTCAGGAAGTTAAAATATTGTTCACTATTGACCCATTACAAGTTGACTAGGCAGTATTTTAACTAGAGTTGATGACAAATTGGAGTTGAAATGATCAGATATTCCTTTGTTAGTTGTGTCTAATTCTCCTTTTTTCAGTCAGACAACTTTTACTTAAATGTTTTTACTGCAGTTAAAATGACACATTGCTTTGTGTTACATAAAAACTTTCAAAGATATAATCATTCCTCTTCTTATTTTGCTTAATGACATTTAACTCTGTATGTCATCCCTGAAATTCTGACACACAGAATCACAAGTCCAAGTGTGAACTGTGTCACCGAGTAAACACAATAAAAACATGTTTTATCTGCAGCATTGTTCATTAAAATGACTCAACACTATTAATATATTACAGAAAATATACGCAGTAGGCACACTTGATATTGTAGACCATTGCATTAGGTAATACAATCAGCAAGTACTTTTACTTTAATACTTTAAGTATTTTTAAAAGCAAATTACTTATTTACTTTTACTTAAGTAGAAATATTAATATGGTACTTCTACTTTTACTAGAGTACATTTTTGTCTGTTTATTTGTACTTTTACTTAAAGGTGCTATATGTAATTTCTGGAGAACTCTGGGACAAAAATATTTTCAACAGGGAAAAGCATTCTGCTCTATATGGCTCTGAGGGGGAGCCACAGTCCGTGCTCTGCTGAACTTGAGATCAGCTCTGCCTCCGCTGCATGTCCGCTCGGAGCCGCTGCGATATTCTGTGTTTATATGTTAATAAAACGTTCTAAAAAAATAAAATGAAACCATGGAGGGCTAGTCCAGCACACCAGAAGACCAGGAAATCAGCAGAGCCTCGGGCAGCCACGTTGAACCCTACTTTAATTTGCTCGTGACAACTGCATTTCCTCATTCATTGCAGTCGGCAGAGGGAACGGTACAGAGCGGTGAATGAAGCGATTATTTGACTTTTGAAGAAAAAAAAAGTCCTGATCAGGGATTAAGAAGGGGAATTTAATACATTTGTGTCACATACAAAACAGTCCTGTATCACTTTCCAATCCTTTGAACGAGAACGTGCGCGGCACTGGGGCTGGGACAGGTGGGGGCATGGGTTGGGGCGTGAGAAGCTCGGTTGAGGACAACTGGAACGCAGCTTTATTGGCTGATTAAAAACTCTGTTTTTATTGGCTGGTAACGGCGGGTCACTTTTGCTTTTTAGAAATGCTTATTTACCACCTGGAGAAGCAAGGGGACAATTTTTTTCCAGAGATTACCTGGTTAACATCAGTCTGTCAGGAGATAGTGACAGAGTGAAGAAATATGTTAAAAATATATGTTTAGAAAAGTTACATATATCACCTTTAAGTACAGTGTTTGAGTACTGTACTTTCTCCACCACTGATTGTTTGTATGAATGGGAGCTACAGATCACCATATAATTTCCTTCAGGATCAACAAAGTTTCTATCTATCTATCTATCTATCTATCTATCTATCTATCTATCTATCTATCTATCTATCTATCTATCTATCTATCTATCTATCTATCTATCTATCTATCTATCTATCTATCTATCTATCTATCTATCTATCTATCTATCTATCTATCTATCTATCTATCTATCTATCTATCTATCTATCTATCTATCTATCTATCTATCTATCTATCTATCTATCTATCTATCTATCTATCTATCTATCTATCTATCTATCTATCTATCTATCTATCTATCTATCTGTCTGTCTGTCTGTCTGTCTGTCTGTCTGTCTGTCTGTCTGTCTGTCTGTCCGTCCGTCCGTCCGTCCGTCCGTCCGTCGACTGTCTGTCTGTCTGTCTGTCTGTCTGTCTGTCTGTCTGTCTGTCTGTCCGGACGGACGTTTGTTTGGCTGTCTGAAAATGAAAGGAAAGAGAGGCTATCAGGCTATATCTTATTTTTTAAGAGTGTATTCATTCATTCATTCATTCAACCTTTATTTATACAGGCTAGCCTCGTTGAGTCACGGGGACTCATTTACAAGAGGGACCTGTATCTATGGAAGAGCATTGCATTCACCAAATAAAAATAAATTGACTCATGATTTCATACTTATGAGATCCTGATCTCATAATTATGAGACAAGATGTCATAATTATGAGATAAGATGTCCTAATTATGAGATATTATCTCATAATTATGAGATCAGGATCTCAAGTATGAGATAATGAGTCAATTTTTTTTATTTGGTGAATGCAATGCTTTTCCGTATGTAGCTGTATTTTTTGTTTATTTATTTTTTTCAATACAGATACAGTTACAATTATAAGAATGTGAACAAAAGAACAAGGGACAAGATAACATGAACAAGGAACAAAAAAATTCACCATGCCAAATGAAATGGGACATATTGTTGCTGTATTGCAGAAATATTCAGGAAACAGAGGCTATAGCTGTATCTAAAAGGAAATTTTTTTTTGTCATGTGGTCCACACTCCTTACCAGTTGGTGGCGGTAATGCTTTCTTCAGTTGTTTGCCATTAACCAGCCAGTATAATAAAGAAGAAGTCACCAGCTTTAGCCTTACGAGCAGCTAACGAAGATAAGAAACTAAAGTCATCGTGCTGTTCTTTTAGACTACGAGTTACTTTTCTGTAACATAATTTCATCTTCTTGAGTTTGTTTAATTTGTACCGGTTTAGTATCTATTATTTTAAGGAAACTTTAGCTGACAGAGATGAGGCAACAGCAGGCTAAACAACGAGACGAAGTGGCTACGGAAAACATGTTGGAGTTTCTGGAAACAACAGTCACAGATTATAAAGAGGAACGATGTCGTTTAAAGGACAAA
>JBBPBX010050583.1:0-24920 GCA_038048925.1 Garcialebias charrua
GTTTTGTTTAGAAAGTCAGAAGACAGTAATCCGTTGTTTTTCATGAAAGGGCTCCAGCTTGCTGTGTCTTTTCCTAAACAAATCTCTCTCTGCTGCTGGCTGTAACCTTGGGTCTGATAAGGCAAGTGAACTCCTCTCTAAGTCTCTTTTTAAGTTCTAACTGGGCGGAAACGCTTCAGAGTTTGCTGGGAGCTTCGAAAGAGATGTGAACCTTCCCAAAGGGCTGTGGTACGCTTGGTCAAGAGCTAACGACCTTCGTCATCCAGCTGGGACTGATAACTTGCTGTTATGAGTCCACTTCGAATGAGCGTAAGCTCAAACTTTGTTATTCCTTCCTGGAATAAATTATCTTGAGCCAAAAAACCACGATTGCCACGGCTTCTGCCGACGAAAGCGAGTATCACCGACACCGACAAGGTAAACACGTCTGGAGTCCAGCTTGGACTTGCGGGACCGACGACTCGCCAGTCCAGAGCTGATCACAGCTCTTTACCAGAACCAAGACGGACGTCTTAAGGTAAAGGAGCCGCTGTTTGCTTGCTGGAGGTGTGATGATATCTTAGCTGGACGCGTACGGAAGAGTGTCATCTGGTTTCATAAATGCAAGATAAACTTCCTCTCTTAACCTCCCAATTCTTCTTAAATCTTTCCTCCTCTCCTTTCTCTCAATCTAAGCTGGAAACTAATTAAGTTTAAAGAGCCCTCAGACTAAATATGTTTAACATCTAGTATTTATGTCTGTTGTGTTAAATTTAAGTGCTGACGTATTAATTTGAAAGAAAGTGAAATCATATCAATCAAGTGTAATGGTGTTAATTTAGTGATTTATTTTGAATAAATGGTAGTGTCTTTGGCATACCAACTAAGTTAACGTGTCCATTGTCACTCTATAGCTCTGTTTATGTATCCATCATAAAGATCACAGAAATATTGGGTAAACTGAAAAAGAAAAGAATCCGTGAATTTACTATTCAATCTGAATAAGTAAATTAATTAAGGTAAAGAGGTCAGTATTAATATTGACCTCCTCATAATCCTTTACATCTGGGTGGCACTATATGTGTTTAAAGACACAATATATGGTCTCCCTCATGTTTCCTTCATTTATATTGTCTTCCTGTAGAACCACTAGACTGAGGAACAGCTTCTACCCTGAGGCTGTTAGACTCATGAATAAATAAAAATAAAATTAAAATAAACACTGCAAAATATCACATCATGCTGATGCTGATATGTTTTCTTGTTGCTGTGTTCATCTGTGTTCATCTGTGACCATCTGCTCATACAAACTCATGTTCGTGCTGCTGTTTATTCCCACTATATTAGGCTTAGTGTATTACTAGTTGATGTTTTTCTTAGTTAGTTCTCGATGTTATTACTGTTTTTCTCTTTCATTTGTTGTTGGATGTAACTGGGACCTCGTGTACATAATCTCGTTTTCATCTCATGTACCACATGCGGTGCAAATGACAATAAAGACTCTCTGACTCTGACTCTTCTAAATCTGACAGCTTAGTGGCTTTTAATGATCTCCAAGACAGGTGCATTGAGGGTGCAGCAAATATGGTATGTACAATAAATAAAAGAATAAAATAAAAGATGCCCTGTTTTGGTAAATGGTAAATGGAGCTTACTTATATAGCACTTTCCAGCCCCCTATGAGGGGCCCCCAAAGCACTTCACAGTACCATTCATACACTGTTTTTCCACTTCACCTCCAACTCAGGTCCTTTCTCAGAGACCATGGAGATGGAGGGTTCTGTGCAGTATCTTGGTCATTTCTTGGACTGCACTCTTCTGAACAGAGACCTCTGATGTTCTTCCTGATCTGCCAGAGCCACTCTTGGTGGAAGTCACTGCACCGGGTGCTCTGATGACCCCCCCAGCACCACCATGAAAGGTGGGCAAACATGTAACTGCCTGTGTCTGTGTGTGTTTGTTTGTCTGTCTGTTAATGGACAGCTTTAGATTAGCATGTTAGAAATAAATTATTGAACGTACGTTTACGACTGATTGACGTGGAACCAAACTGATTTATGATGGCCATTACAGCTAATCAACATTCACTGACGCCAAAACAGCTTCAACCAAGTCGTTCTTGCAGATTTTGAGTTAAGATTTGGTCTGATAGTGGCACAGAGCTATTCCCATCATTTATAGATCACAGAAAAGGTTTTATCTTAAAACTTTCACGGGCAAGACAGCAATCAAAATGCATTTTTATGGAATGCTTTTGTCATGATCATCTGTCTCTGCTTGCCCCCCACCCCATGTGCCAACGTCTCTGCCCCTTCAGGCCAAGATCATGTCCTCTGTTCCCTGCCAGATCATGTCCTCTGTTCCCTGCCAGATCATGTCCTCTGTTCCCTGCCTCGCTCACAGCCCCTCATGTCATGTTTCTGCTCCTGTTTGCCATCTTGCTGTTTTGCCATGCTCCCGTCATGTTTCAAGTTTGCTCCTGTCACTTTTCACCTCACCCACTCTGCTGTTACGGCTATCAGCGATCATGCCGTTCACCTGTTCATTGCCCTTTATAAACTCCATGCTCACTCCCAGTCTCCACCAGATTATTATACCTCTCATGATGATCCCTGAAATTCAAGCTACCGGTAGTTAGTTTCTTGTTTTGTGACTGAACTTTAAGCCTTGTTATTTGGATTATGACCTCACACCTGTTTCCTGGATTCTTCACTTTGCCTGCTCCTCATCTATTTTGGATTCATCTCTCTCTGACCACGATACCGACTCTGCTTCCCACTATGACTATGCCTCTCGGATCACATTTTGAATTGAGATTAGCATATCTGACTAACTGTGCTTGACCCCTGTCTGTTTTACTGGACCTCACTTCTGGATTACCGCTCAAACTACGTTCAGCACAAGTCTGCTGCTGTTCGCTCACTGCGAATGACGTCATTGACCCCAACGCACTGGAGGAGCCCCTACCTGACTGTGAAGACTGGAACCATCCTCTGACCCTGACCTCTACCAGCAGCTATTCATTAGTAAACATTATTAACCCTTCCTGTTGTTCGGTTTTGTGTGCTAATCCAAAAACACACTCTTGTCAACTTTATTAATTTTTATGAAATGTGTACTATGCTCATCTTTATTTCCAGTTTATCTTAGTTTTCTAATTTTTGGCATTTGTATGGTTTCCATTTTTGTTTTACTTCCAGAGACTGTTTTTCTCTGATGTTTTTTTTTTCCTTTCTGCTGTTTTAGCTCCAAATATTTACCACAGGCAAAGAAAAACAAAATTCAGAATTAAAATCCTTATGTTTCACTTTTGCTGCTGCAGAAAAATTCGACCCTCTTCCTATTATTCCAGTACATCTTGTGCATTATGAAAATTACACCACCACCATCCCAGCACTTAACACAATCATACCTATTGGTACTATTTCTCTCTACTGATGACTCCTCGTACAATTTCTCTTGTATATGGCTACTGTCAAGTAATGAAACAGTTTCCTTGACTACTGCAGGGACTGCAGATGTTTTACAGTTTGGGATTTAGCAGAGCGATAAAGCTTCGCTGAGTATCTGCAGCTGACACAGACCTAGACCCAATAGGCATTTTGCTCTATCCCACATGGCTATACTGCAGTTCATTAAAGGTAATTTAAGATAAAAGGGAAATATTAGCAGCTGCATGTAAGCTGATGATTGTTTTAGGAGGCAAGAAAATAAAAGTAAGAAAGAAAATACAAGATACTGTTTAACAGACTTATTTAGTTTTTTTCCTCTTCAAGGGTCATAACGAGTCATCATCCTCCATCTCACTCTGTCCTCTGCGTCCTCTGTCATTCATTCATTCAACCTTTATTTAGACAGGTTAATCCCATTGAGCCTCGAGGACTAATTTACAAGAGAGACCTGTCCTCCTCCAACTACCTCCACTCCTCTCTAACTACATCTTTCTATTTGGCCTTCCTCTTTGTCTTTTTAAAGGTGTCTGCATTTCTAACAGCCTTCTATCAATACACCGTCATGGAAATAATATGCCACTTCTTGTCAAACTCTGATTTGACACGTGTCAATCAAGAATGATCTTAAAGTTCAAGGGAATGACCCCAGAGTTCATCTAATTATCATTTCCCTGGTATGTAGCTGAAATGCTCTATTCAAACATAACCTTAAAGGTTAGTTTATTATGTGTTTCCGCATAGTAGAACAACAAACTTCCTTTAATGGCCTGATCAAGTGTCTGAGTCAATATATGGGAAAGATCTATGGCATCTAATAAAATCAATAGAACATACAGTATAACTACTGCTGTCGATCAAAAACAATATTGTGTTAGTATTTTTGTTGATTTAAAAAAAGCATTTGATATTATTGACCACACTATTCTCCTTGAAATTTTTGACAAATATGGTATTAGAGGACCAGCATTACAGTGGGTATCTAGCTATTTGAAAGACAAGAAACCGCTTGTACAAATAAATGGTGTAAAATCTGACCTCTGCAATATCACATGTCGAGTTCCTCAGGGCTCTGTACTTGGACCAAAGCTATTTATTTTATACATGAATGACTTAGGAAGAAAACAAGATGGCTGCTGGTTGTAGATGTGGTTTTGTTGGGCTCCACATTCCAGCCAGCTTTATATCTAGTTTTAATGTGATTTTGGTTTATTTATCATTATATCTCCTGGATATTTTTTCTACATTTGGCTCTGTTATGGTGGGTGTGATTCAACAGCTTTGGACATTGCAGCTGTTTCACCAGGAAGACCAAACGATCATCAGGAGACACAAAGGCCACAAACAAAGAAGTGGGTGTTTGTTTGCTGTGTTTTTGGTTACTGCTCACCCCTTTCAGGCAAAGTCAGAGCCAAATAACCACAGAAAAAACTTATCTACAAACAGACAATCATCCCGGATGATTAAGGTCCTTCAGCTGTCACGAGCCGAGTTTCCCACCAGCTCCAGGCTCTTGGTGGTCAGGTACCATACCATACCAATTTATTTATAGAGCACTTAAAACAGCAACAAGGCCAACCAAAGTGCTGTACAATAGAAACAAACAAGCACAGCAGGTACTCGAGCACCGCTGCCAGGTTGACAGGAATACGTCCACGGCGCCTCCTTTTCAACTCATTTGGGATTCATACAGTCACACTGAGCGACGCAATTCTAAAAAAAAACTGATGACTTGGCCAAGAGGCAGCCAATACAGGAGTGGGAGAACACCAGACAGACGACATAGAAATGACTGACAATCAAACATCAAGTTTTTCAGACCATGTGAAATGATAACAAACAAAGAGCTGGGACAGGTTTAATAATAATAATAATAATGTCTATTCCTGTCATCTGCGTATGTTCCCATACACAGACGAAATTCGTCTCTGCATTTAACCCAACCACCTACCAGGTGGTGCAGTGAGCAGCCCGAAAGCGCCCGGGGAGCTGGAGAAATAGGTGTGCACTCATAGACACCCCAAGCTGGGTAGTGGCCGGGGCGCGAACCTTTCACAGTACAAACGTGTAATAACAGAGACTGAGGTGGAAATTGCTAAAAGCATGTGCAGCAGTCATCAAGACTGAGTTTTTAAACAATGCAAAAATAGTCTTAGTTAAGTAAATCTTAGAGTTTCTGGAAGATGGTTCCAATTGTTAGCAGCAGAAAATTGAAATGATGAACGACCACGTGAGGTGCCTGCTTTAGAGATAAATAGCAGAATGTAGCTGCTGAAGGGAATGCATGTTGCTACCAGTGACGTGCGGTGTGGTTTGTGACAGTTTGTGACACTGACTCGTCTAGAATTGGATGTTCTCATATATGAACGCCTTTTTTTGCTTTGTTTTGTCTTTTAAAAATGCATCTAATTATGATTTAATTAACTCCAAACTGTTCAACAATGATGGCAAGAAAATCAAAATATTTAATTTAAGGTCAAACTCTGGCTGAAAAGAGCGATTTACTGTTTTCCCATTTGTTTGAGACAGATTTTTCAGCTCCGGAGTTGGTCTTCCTCTCTCTGATACCATCTGTTTTGACTGAAAATAGAATTTAGAAAAATCTTTTAGTTTTGAGATCTGATCTTCCATTTTGTCTAAACAAATGTAAGAGTGTACAGTACTGTTATAGATTTGCTCCACCCTCACCCCTCTGCATAACAGAAGAACGCACAGCAACGTGTACCTGTTTCATTGTCCCTATGGGGCAGTACTGCCCCCTACTGGTGAGGCACGGTACTTTCTGCCTCACCCTGTGGATTTTCCCTGTGGATTTATGACCAATTGGAAAGAAGAAATATGTCACACACATTCATTGAATATATTAGACAGACTGCAGAACATCAACATGTGCAGCATATGTGTGATCAAACATGTGTATTGGCGATATAAAGAGAGACAGCAATGGGCGTGCTCCAATTGTCTATTTAATTTATTACAGGTACTCCCCGACTTACGAACGAGTCCCGTTCCTACGCCTGTTCGTAACAAGAAAATCGCTATAAGTCGAAAATACAGGTAGTCCTCGAGTTACGAACGAGTTCCGTTCCTACGGCCGTTCGCATGTCGAAAATCGCCGTAAGTCGGAAAACACATGAGCCACCACTTATACACGTACATGTACGGTACTGTACAGTTACCAAGTTACCAAGCACTTTGCCTATCCTAACACAGTACCCTATATAATTATTTAAAAAACACATACAGTACATTTGGAGCCATAATGAAGGAAAAAAATAGTTAGCATGTCTGTTAGCATGTTAGCTCGTTGCACGTCCGAGCTCTGCAGCTTCCAGCTGCTTCACGCGGTCCAAACTGTTTGTAACTGCATGTTAGCTCCATATATTTGGAGCCATAATGAAGGGAAAAAGAGTTAATAACTTACTGGGAGCTGGTGAAGCCGTTTCTCCACGTTAACATGTTAGCTCCCGGCCGCAGCAGTCCTCTCTGCCGCCCGTCGGCTCCGTGTTTCCCTGGTGGGGCTGGCGTTAGCATGTTAGCTCTGGGTCCGACCAACATCTGAGGCTGCCAGGCGGAGCATCGAGGCGAGCTCCCGGCCACAGCAGGCATCTCCGCCGCCCGTCGGCTCCATGTCCCCGGTGGGGCTGGCGTTAGCATGTTAGCTCTGGGTCCGACCAACATCTGAGGCTGCCAGGCGGAGCATCGAGGCGAGCTCCCAGCCACAGTAGGCATCTCTGCCGCCCGTCTGCTCCGTGTCCCCGGTGGGGTTGGCGTTAGCATGTTAGCTCCGGGTCCCACCAACATCCGAGGCCGCAAGGCCGTTCCTCCGCCTGAGACGTCCACAGAGTTCACTGAGCGTTTCCAGCTCATTTATCCGAGTGAAGAAATCTCTGATCGGACACACGGTCCATCCGTCCAAAGCCGGCTGTCGAAGCCGGAGCTAACCGAAGCTAACCGAAAACTGCAGAAAACTGCGTAATCGGCTTCAAAATAATAATACAGTCATAATAATAATAATAATAATTTATTTGTAAAGCCATTTAAAACAATCACAGCTGCAACAAAGTGCTGTACACATAAAATCAAGAACATTTAAACACATAAAATAAGATTTTTCAAAAAAAAATATTTCATTATTTTTTATATTTTTTATTGATAAGATGCGTTCGTAACACCGAATCGCCATAAGTCGAGACCGCCGTAAGTCAAGGACTGCCTGTACGTCCAAACGGCACCTCATACATGCACCTCATACATCCAAAGGGCACCTCATACATCCAAGCACCTAATACAGTACTGTATTTTTACCAAGCACTTAGCCTATCCTAACACATTACCCTACATAATTATCAAAAACCACATACATTTAGGAGCCATAATGAAGGAAAAAAGTTAATTTCTTACTGGGAGCTGGTCATTTCATCCTCCGTCTGTTAGCATGTTAGCTCGTGAACCTCCGAGCTCCTGCAGCTTCACGCGGCCCACTACAGCAACGTCTATAAGCATGTTAGCTCATAGCCTCTGCCTCATAAATCTCCGCTCCAAAAAATAAGGTCTCTGTATTTCCACGCGCGGTCCAGCAGTCCACAGTTAGCATATTAGCCCCTCTGTCCTCTGCTCCGGTCTCTCCTGTACATTTTCCAGCGTGTCAAGCTCCCCCTCCCTCCACTGAGCGTGTGTCAAGCACCCCCTCCCTCCCTCCCTCCTGCAAGTTTTGTTTCTCCTGTAAGTTTCGGTTCTGTACCGTATTTTTCAATGGGAGCACATTCGTAAAGGCGTTCGTAAAGTCGAATTGTCGTAGGTCGAGAACTACCTGTATACAGGTAGTCCCCGATTTACGAGCGCTCTGATCTGCGAGGTTCCAGACTTACGAGCTGCGAATTTTTGGAAAAAACGAAAAAAATACTGAGTTTTCATGTGTTTTTTCACTACAGTTAGTTAGTTAAGCATATAAACACACGTTTCCGATCATTTTTATGCACTCAAAAGTAGTTTTTAGATGAAAATAGAGTGTTTTTAGTCGCGCTAGCGAAAACCGTTCCAATTTACGAGCGGATTTCCGGATTTACGAGAGAAATGGCGGCCGTTCCAAATTACGAGATTTCCGGTTTACGAGCGCCTCGTTGTAACGGATCTCGCTCGTAAATCGGGGACTACCTGTATATGATGCAGCACCCCTAGAGGTGAACCAGAGCACACTGCCTCACCCTGCACATCTCTTCCATGCATATGAACAGGCAATGTGTAAATTCCACGATTTTGACCATTAATGTGTTGAAATAATTCAGAAAACAGTTTTATAAAACAGTTTTATAAAACAGTTTTATGGAACAGTCCAGTGGTCAATTGTATTTTCTCTTATCATTGTTAGTATTTTACTTGTCATGATGACAGGTGGGGTAATGCCTCACCTACCTCACCTGACTTCATGTCACTGGTTGTTAAGGACATTGAGTCATTGTTTGGTGGTAGGATGGGGTTTGACCAGTTAGGGTTTTACAGATCACCAGAAACCAGTTTGTCTGTGGGAGTGAAGAGAGGGCCAGTTCATTAAGGGAATACAGAGAGCAGTGATGAGTGCTGAAGAGAGCTCTGGTGGTAAAGGGTGTCCAGTTTGTGGAGGAGAGTTTGAGGGAAGTGGTTCTGTAGATGAAGTCGCCATAGGTGAACATCGAAAGGATTGTCTTTTTTTTTTTACGTGCCTTTTTAAACTTTCTTACAGTGCAGTACATACAGAAACTAGGGATGTTAGTCAAGGGGTCTCCAGTGTAAAATATCTAATATACAACAAATAGGTGTCAAGTGTTTAAGCCATTTCGAGCAGTAAATAACACATTATTACAAAAATGTGTGAAAAAAATCCACAATTTTTCTCAGATACTTCCAATGTTCACCAAGGTGCTTTTGTGAATGAATAATTTGTCTAATGTGCATTATTTAAAACAATGCCACGCACCAATGCACTAATTATCTAAAAACAACGTGTTATTAAAAAAAAATCTAAATATCACATTTTCTTGACCCTGAAAGACTTAAGGGCGAGGCAGACCTCCGCGTTGGTCCGAGCACCGCGCCACGCCGTGTGAGCGCTGCGGCACAAGCCTTTGAACGCGGGCGTGAACGCGCCAAGCTCAAATTTTACGGCCGCTCACGCGCGCGCGTTGTCTCACAATAAACTGCCCTGGTGGCGGACTGTTTTGTATGAGACACAAATGTATTAAATATCCCTTCTTCATCGCTGATCGGACTTTTCTTTTGTTTTTTTGCCAAAAGTCAAGTGATCGCTTGAAGCGGTCACCATTCACTTCCTCCTCCGATGAGGAGGAATGAATGAACTTGTCACAAGTGAACTAAACTCATGTCCAACGTGGATGCGCAGGTTCTAAATATTTCCTGGTGGGCTGTGGGCTGCAGGAGCAGCGTTCCCTGTTTTTATTTTATTTTTTAAAACTTTTTATTAACATATAAACACAGAAAAACGCTGCGCAGCCTGTGGCTTTTCTCACCACCCAGACCTGTCAATCATTTCAGTAGGCGTGTCAGCAAATGACCAATCAGCGACCTCAGTTTGTCCTGTAGGTAAACGCTCCGCGCGCAGCTGCTCACACAGAGCTCTGCTGTGAACAGCCTGTGCACAGCCTGTGCGCAGCCTGCGTGCAGCGCGTCGAGCGGCGCTGGCAACAACGCGGAGGTCTGCCTCGCCCTTTAGGTTCATAGAAGCCTTCTGAGGGAGAGGGAGGGGGGGCACTCGTGCATGTGGGATCAGAGTGCAAATAAACCTGAGGGCAGAACAGTCAAAGGATAGCAGGCTCAGAGTATTTTCTTTAACATCATGCAAGAACTACTGTGCAAAAGAAAATACAGGGAAGGCTAATTATTACAGCAGAGACATACCTAAAATATACAAAGTGTATGCATGCACAAAAACAGGCGGGCATGAACCGGGAGAGTGAGATCAAGCTGAAAAGAAGCATAACGCAAAGACAAGAGACAAAAGAGTCTGTTGACAAGAAGCAGGAGTAAGAAGACTGACAGGTAAAAAGAAGAAGTATTATGAGAGTGAAATGAACTATTCAGATCAAAATCATCTTGGAGGAAGTCATACACAGTCAAATATTTAAAAGCAGGAGTTGTTTTTAGATCTGCGTTTGACGGGCAGATAAACTCCCCTGAGTAACGAATGGATATGGATTTTAAAAAAAATCAACAACTGACAAGAGCTGTTAAATGCTCAGAGTGCAAAGAGAAGGAAAACTATGAAGTAAAAGTAACGTGAGGCAGATTGTGACAAGAACTTTGATGAAGGACGTACAGCAGCTGGCATAGTGAGGGATCACACGTGAAAGGTGAGGAAAAAACTGGAGACATCAGCACTTTCCACTCCACTTTGTGTTTATTGTTTGATGGGACAGGTACACTTCAAATGTCTGCTTTGATAATTGAGAGATCTCAAACTATTTATTCACGCAGCTAAGAACTCACACCACTGTGTTGGCTTTTCTATTGGA
This sequence comes from Garcialebias charrua, assembly GCA_038048925.1. Classification (NCBI taxonomy): domain Eukaryota; kingdom Metazoa; phylum Chordata; class Actinopteri; order Cyprinodontiformes; family Rivulidae; genus Garcialebias; species Garcialebias charrua. The sequence goes on from JBBPBX010050583.1 coordinate 10,937, forward strand.
TGCAGGCAAGATCATTTCTGTGAAAATCATAAAGTGATTCAGACACGAGTAACTCCCTTACCGTGCCACTGTTTGTCCTACAAGCAGATTATATATCCATCCATCTGTTTTAGATGCTCCGTGGTCTGCCTGCTGCATATAGGTAGAAGATGGATTTTGCAGCAGAACCTGAAAGCCAAAAATATAAAAGGAAATTTCTTTTTAGCACCGATGACAGACAGAAAAGACAGACCCCATATGCCAGCTTTCATAGCCTGAAGGCCCGGCTGCACCACATCAGCTGACGACCTTCTCGTGTCGCCCAATTACCCGCCAAGATCGGCCAGGACAGTCTCAGAGACTGTCGAAGGGCACAGTCCCAGCACAGTGTGATGCCTCTCATTAGAGTCTCTGTCAGATTTAAACAAGATTTTTCCGTCTTTCCCTTCGTTCACCCCTTTAGTCATTTCTTTGCCTTTCGTCATATGGCTGAGTGCCAACCTGCCCTCACCCTCTCTGAAACCATGGAGATGGATAGGTTCTGTGTTTTTACTCTGAACAGAGAGAGAGCGTGAAAGGTTAGAGTCTCGAGAAGCAGAAAACACTGTACAGTATAAGCTTTGTCAACACCGAACACACAACCCTGAGAGATTAAAGAAGAAGCAAAAGCCGAACCGTCAACATACTGAGTCATTATTTTCAAGATTTGGTCAGAGCTGGGTTGGTGGGAATTTAATATAACTGGAAAGGTAGCCGAGGTACACAGAGGCAAAGAAGAGAGCTACACATACGAACGGACTACAAATGTCTGCTCGTCCATTTTTCGGACATAAACGGTGTCAATTCGAGGTTGAGGTAGAAAAGCCGAGACATCCAGACTTCTAGATTTCCAACGACTACATTCAGCTCCTCTTGGTGAATTCTCAGTCACCGCCCATCCTGCTGGAGATTTAATCCCTCCAACAGGTTCTAGGTCAGGGGGGGCTGCAACATGTTCAATCAAAAGAGCCAACGCTGCTCCTTGACTCACCAAATAAAATGTGAAGCCACTAAACCTGCTACAACTGGGATTATCAACTGATGGCCCACCTTGAGTTTGTTGGAGTAGGGGATCCGGTCTGTGGGGTTGACATTAGAAAATTAAAAGTATATGAGGAGTTTTCATTTTTATTTTTGCATTTTAGTACAAAATTAAATACAGTATTTATGGTAAATGGAGCTTACTTATATAGCGCTTTCCAGTCCGCTATGAGGGGCCCCAAAGTGCTTCACAGTACCAACCATCCACCCATTCATACCATACCATACCATACCATTTTATTTATAAAGCACTTTAAACAGGAACAAGTCCACACCAAAGTGCTGGACAAACAAACACGCAACAGGCAACACAGACAATGAAGTACAACACGAAAAACATAAAAACATTGCAGATCATAAATCAAACGATCCAATACAAATCAGCTGGCATTGAAAGCGATGGAGTAGTAGTGAGTTTTTAACCGGGATTTGAAAACCGAGAGGGAGGGGGCCTGTTTGATGAGCAGCGGTAACTCGTTCCAGAGTCTTGGGCCTGCTACAGAGAACGCCCTGTCACCCCTGCGCTTAAGGCGAGTTTCTGGAACTATTAAGAGTACCTGATCCTCTGACCTCAAAGCACGTGGAGGGACATATGGGTGTATCAGATCCGAGAGATAGGCGGGGGCGAGACTGTTCAGCGATTTGTAGACATACATGAGAATTTTGAATTGGATTCGAAGATGAACCGGTAGCCAGTGAAGGGAGGCCAAGACTGGTGTAATGTGCTCTCTTTTGCGTGTGCTGGTTAAAAATCGGGCAGCTGCGTTCTGAACCAGTTGTAATCGTGCAATGGTGGCTTGACTGACGCCAAACAGAAGTGAATTGCAGTAATCAAGCCTAGATGTAATGAATGCGTGAATCACTGTCTCCAGGTGCTTTTTGGATAATATGGGCTTCAGCTTAGACAGACGCCTCAGCTGGAAAAAACAGGATTTGACGATCATGTTTACATGACTGTTGAGTTTCATGGAAGGATCCATTATCACTCCCAGATTTTTGACTTTTTGTTTTTCGGACAGGGGTAGAGCAGACAGGTCAATGCAGTGGTTTGAGGTTGTGTCATTGGGAAGGAACAATATGGCTTCAGACTTCTTATCATTGAAGCTTAAGAAATTTAAAGCCATCCAGTCCCTGATGTCAGCCAGGCAGTCGAGCAGAGGTTGAATAGAGCCTGTACCATTTTGTCTTAGGGGGAAGTAGATTTGACAGTCATCAGCGTAGAAGTGGAAAGGTATATTGTGTTTCCGGAAAATAGCACCGAGTGGCAGCAGGTATAAGGAGAACAAGAGAGGACCCAGGATGGACCCCTGCGGAACCCCCCATTTAAGAGCCGCCACTGCAGAAGTAAAATCATTGATGGACACACAAAAAGACCTGTCAGAGAGGTAGGATCTGAACCAGTTTAGGGCTGATCCTGAGATGCCCACCCACTGCTCCAACCTAGCAATGAGGATCTCATGGTCGATGGTGTCGAAAGCGGATGTGAGGTCCAATAGGACAAGCAGCACAGAGTCACCAGTATCTGTGGATAGAAAGATGTCGTTAAAAACCTTCAGTAGGGCAGTCTCAGTGCTGTGGAGGGATTTGAAGCCAGACTGGAATAGCTCGGGGATAGCGTGATCCTCCAGGAAGCACTTTAGTTGGGACTCAACTATTTTCTCTAGAAGTTTAGAAACAAATGGGAGTCTGGAGACAGGCCTGAAATTGGATAATACTGACGGGTCGAGGTTTGGTTTTTTCAGGAGGGGTTGAACAGCAGCATGTTTTAATGATTTTGGCACCACACCCGAAGATAGACTGCTATTTACAATCGAGAGAATGGAGGGACCTAGAGTGTGAAAAACCTCCTTTAGAAGCCGAGGAGGGACCACATCGAAGGGGGAGCCAGATGGTTTCATGCTGCACATGACCTGCTCTAGAGAGGACAGAGAGACTGGTTCAAAATGTTCAAACACAGCAACAGATTGAGGTGGGATGGATGGATCGTGAGATGGAGGAGAAATGAGAGCCCTGGTGGTTGCGATTTTATCTAAAAAGAAATGTTGGAAGTTCTCGCACAGCTCAGTCGAGGCTTCCATGGGTGATTGTTCAGTGAGGTGGAGAACAGAGTTTAGGGTGGAGAACAGAACTCGAGGGTTACGAGAATTTGCAGCAATGATATCAGAGAAGTATTGTGATTTAGCAGTTTTCACTGCTTTCTGATATCGGCGCCAGCTCTCTTTTACCATCTCAAAAGAGACCTGCAGACTGTCTTTTTTCCACTTCCTCTCCACCTTTCGGCATTGCTGCCTAACAGCTCTGGTCGTGTCGTTCAGCCACGGTTCAGCCCTGAGTTTTGGTCTCCTAGATTTAATAGGCGCCACTTGGTCCAAAGCCTTTAAACAAACAGAGTCAAACTGGTTTGTCAGCTCCTCAGTGCTGGAGAGGAACCCCGGGGGCTGAATTAACATGTCATTGTTGTAAACCTCAGTGAAACGTGCGGCAGTTAAATGGTTAACATTCCTGCCTTTACGTGCAGGAATGCATGTTTTAGGTGTTACATGGGGGATGTTGACCTGAAAATTCACTGGCCTATGATCTGAGAATGCATTGTCTCCTATTTCAAGGTTTGAAACGGTCACATCACATGTTAAAACAAGGTCCAACAAATGTCCACGCTGCTGTGTGGAAGAGTTCACGTGTTGAGTTAAATTAAATGAGTCCAATAAATCTAAAAAGTCCTTAACCATGGGCTTCTCAGGACAACACACGTGCAAGTTGAAGTCGCCTGAAATGACGACCCGAGAATATTTAGCTGTAATTTCAGCCAAGAAATCAGAAAACTCGCTGATGAAGTTCTTAGAACGAGGCGGCCGGTAGACAAGAGCACACAAAGTTACAGGTGAATGTCCTAGTTCAAACACAGTCAGCTCAAAACTGGAGCAGGAGACTGGAATGGACAGTTGTTTACAGTCAAAAGTTGATTTGAATATTGTTAATAATCCACCACCACGACCTGATGGCCGCGGGTCGTTAAAAAACAAACAGTTTGGTGGTATTATTTCCGTCAGCGCGCAGGACTCACCCGGCGACATCCACGATTCTGTGATGCAGAAAAAGTCCAAGTCGTGCTCTTCAAAGTAATCCCTGAGGATGAACGTTTTGTTGCAAACAGATCGGGCGTTGACAACACAGAATTTGATGATATCCGAGCTAGCCGCTGATGAGCTGCTAGCAGCTGATGTGCTAACAGCTGGTGGGGGAGCGCCCCGCGGCTCGCTGCCCACAGAGAGCTGCTCCGGCTGCAGATCCTCGTTGTTTTCCTGGTCCGTGCACGCGGGAGACTGGCGATGAGAATCGAGACCATCAGCTGAAGACAGCGAGGCAGAACGCCGGGCTCTGAGCTTCACCAGCCGGCCAGCTCGACAGCCGCGTTTCTTCCTCCGAGTCGATCGATTTCTCCGTGCAGGCTGGTGCGAAGAGCAGCGGAGGTAAACGGGCAGCTCGTCTCCGAGCAACGGGGGTAGAGGGGGCCTCCCCGATCCCGAGGTACGGTCATACTGGCCCGAATCAGCGACATCCGCGGCAGCAAACCGTAAATCCAGAAGCTGCTTCCGATCATAAACCAGCAGTGTAGTTATGTCTCCAATGAAGAACGAACAAAACACAAAAATTCCAAACACCCACAGGAGAGGCGGACACGCAGCCATGCTTATGGGCGCCATCTTGGATTCTTAGATACTATGGATACTATTCATACACACATTCATACACCGGTAGCAATAAAACACATGAAAAGAAGAAAAGAAAATAATGGTTTAGACAAATTTTGATGGAAAATTAAAACACTGAACTTGGCTGGCCTTGATGTGTCCACCTTTTATTTGTGGAAAAATAATTAAGTATCTCATATTGCAGTAATAACGCAGAACATTCAAGTGAGTATGGAAGAGGATATGGGCCACAGTGCAATAAACTTTTTTTTAAAGTTATCCTGAATTTTGACTTATTTTACTCAGAATTTAAAGTTAAAGTCATAATTCTGAAAAATGCAATAACAATATTTCACCGAGACCCTAATCCTCTTTAATATAACTGTGATTTATTGAACTTTTAAAATGAAAAACAAATGCTTTGATTTACGTTGACTTTAATTCTTTTTTTTAATTTTTATTCCTACAGTTAACAAATTATATTTGTTCGAAGCAATCTATCTTAAAGATCCCACTGTAAAGCTGGACTCTGGATAAATGAAGTCTCTAAATTTGATCCACATTTTATTGTAGCTTTAGTCACACGTTTGTAGAAAATTAGCAAGAAGATTAGTCTCTTCTATTGTAATAATAATAATAATAATGAATTCAATTTATAATGCACTTTCCATTAGTGAAAATCTCAAAGTGCTACACACATTGAATGCTACACACATTCATACACCGGTAGCGGCAGACTACCATGCAAGGTGCTTTCCAGTCCTACCTTATATTGTGGGAATATAAACCAAAATAATTCAGTTTCATGCTAAATTTTGGTCAAAGCTTTTGCAGCTTGTGTCCCCAGAGCCACAGGTTGCAGACCCCTGTTCTAGGTGAACCCAGATTTCTTCAACAAGCGGTCAAGATATGTTCCAAAGCACCTCAAAGGGATCGATTAATGTGCAGAAGCAGTGACTTTCACAAAATGGCTGAAATTTTCTCTTTTCTGGCCTTACGTGAACCAAAGTTGCCTCTGTCCTTCCTCTCCTGAGGTGGAGACAAAGACAATGAAGATTTTACTGTTTTCATTGTGCAGGTTGTCAAAATGAGATTTACAAAGTGCACGTAAAGAATGATCAAAAGTCACACGAGGATAAGGTGCACAAAACATATTCTTGGCCCAGTTTTTTATACTTGAACTTTCAAACTTTTAGTGTTTCAGCTGGTGATCTAAATACTTTATAATTGGTAAACTATGAGAATTAGTTCAGATGTTTTAGAATACTGTAATCACATATTAAAGAATAGGATTAGAAGCTAAAGTATAAATAAGAATTATAGAGCATTGCTTTTTTTTCCTAATACATGGTCCATCATGTAGAGGGCTTAACATTGTTCCAGTTTTTATCTTTCCAAGTTCACATACAGGTACTGTTTTTTTATTATTGTTGTTGTTGTCAAAATGTAACATAGAAATGTTCTTATTGTCTCTGTGATGGATTTGTTTTGTTTTTGTGCCTAATGACCTGTGACAATGACCTGTTTCTTTCAAGCATCATGCCTGGATTCCTGTTTCGTTCCCCCTTTTCTATTCTATTCTTTTTTTTTTCCATTGGGAAAAGTGAGGATGGCTGTGGCTGAGTAATTAGAGCAATTTTCCTCCATTACAAGAGTTGGGGGTTTGATTCCACCAAAATTCATGCTGAAGTGTCCCTGGGTAGACAATGAACCCCTAGCCTCCGATGTGTGTCCCATCAGTGTATGAATGTGATAAAGCTCTGTTTAGATAAAATCAAAAAAGGCGTTCAATACAGGATCAACTGGACTTTATTTGTTGCAGAAAACGTTTCGACTTCTGTCCAGAAGTCTTTTTCAATTCTGAATGAATGGAAGCTGTGAGATCGAGAAGTTTTATACAGGATGACATGTCACACACCAACTCTGTTTAGATACTGTTGTGTGAATGGGTAAATGAGGACACAAATTGTGTTGTAAAGTGCTTTGAGTGTCTTGATAAGATAGAAAGGTGCTACTGTATACTGTATATAAGTACAGTCCATTTACCATTCTTTTGGGTGTGGTGGGGGAAGAGGGGGTGGGGTTATCTGGCTGTAGCTCTTTCCACCATTTCCCCTAGCTTGGGCAGATCATTCATTCAATCAGCTTGTACGTAAACAGATTCTATCCATCTGTCCATTTCCTTTACCTGCCTGGTCCTGTGCAGGATTATGGGAGGACCTAGTGCCTATTTCCTAAAAATTTGGGTTCAACTCAGACAGGTCATCAGTTGAACAACCAGCAACGCTCACGCCAATTGAGAGACACCAGTTCGCCTGCATGTTTTTGTTTCTTGGTGCAGAAACAGGTTACCCAATACAATGCTTATGTTTCACAGCGAAAATCTCATGCATATTGCAGATTATGTGCAAATATGAGAGGAAAAAAAATTAAGTCAAGGTTGATATTTACAATTTGAGAAAGAAAAGCTTCTGAAGTTAAAATATACCACATTCTGCTCACACTACATGATACAAATAATATACACATAATGCACACATCTCATGATCCACTGGATACATTTAAATAAAACTTTCAGAAAGCATTTACTGGAAGAGCCTCTTTGTTTAAAAATGTAGCCATTAACTATTTGCAGTCTGTTTGTCTGTTGGCAACATACTTTGTGACTGACCAGCCAAGTTCTAATGAAACTTTCAGGAAATAATCATTGGATGCATGTCAACAACTGGATGTATGGACCCAGTCCAAGGGCTCAGCCAACTGACGTTCATTTACAAAATATCAAAAGTAAAAAAAGTCAACTTTATTGTCAAAACTGCAATATGTACAGGACATACACAGGATTTAAATTGCATTTAATATGTGCTCACATTTGGTATGACAGCAGTCGAGAGTCATTCCCAACCCCTCGTCTGAGTGTATCATCTTGTGATATTGCATGAGATCGCTCAGAACGTCCTCCCTCAACAAAAGATGATCATAGTCTAAAACAGCAGTATACATTACTACAAGAAATGTTAGGCCATTAGTTTAGTTTCTGCAAGTTAGCAACAATAGGTCACATTTTATGCTACTGAGCTAGTTGCTCATCCAGCACAAGCCTTACTGAATCAAACAGCCCCTGTCAGATATCTCAAATGTAAGCTTCTTGGTGCACATCATCTGCAAAGATAACAAGGATTTGTGGATTTTGTACAAAGTTAGTTGAGTGTTCGTTGAAAGACAGCGACAAAATGAAGCCTGCCAGCCAATCTCAAAACTGCTTTAGATCAGCGGAGGGTGGAAGTCCTGTCTGGTTATCCAGTCGTTTCAGAAACTGCTCTTCTAACTTTGATAAGAAATAAGTCAAGAGCATCTTCAAGCTGAAGCTAGTAAACTGCTCACTTTAAAGATTTGTTGCAATATCAGCTCACAGAAACTCAAATTTACAACTGAACCGACAGTAAGCAGGTGGATTCCTCAAAGATTATTGATATCAAATAATCTACGCATTGCTATGCTCTCACATAAATTAGTCCAGTTTTTATCACCCACTGCCAAATGACCAAGTGGATTATGTCTGTGTCTGTGCTCCAGTTCAAGTTCAAGAGTCTTCGTTACCCCCAAGGGCAATTCGTTTCACAGTCAGTAGGCACACGGAACATCCATACTAGACGAGACATTGAGATGGTAAAATAACTATACATGAAACCATCACTGTTTGTTGAGAAGCCTGATCGCTCCAGGGGTGAATGGGTTGTTCGTTCTGTCCGTTCTATATCTGGGCAGCAGATACCTGCATCCAGATGGAAGCAGCCTGAACTCACCATGGAGTGATGATCAGGATCTGCCAGAATCTGCCTGATCTTGTTCATTGACCTCGCCTTGTGTAGGTAGGTAGGGCTCTTTTGTTTGCACTGTTAGCAAAATATCTTATGATTCACTGGAAGTATTTTAACTAGACTCAGAAAGTAATCATTAATTGAACATCTACAAATGATTACCTTTTACAATCAACCCCATTCAAGATGGCTGCCATAACTAAGTGACCTTGGCAAGTGCAAAAAAAAAAAAAGCTATAACAGCCCTATTTGCAGATTTTAAATAAAAATTTGGCATGATAAATCCATTCTAAAAACTTTGCCATGAACCATCGAAGTCAATTGTGTCTGTTAGCAAAATATCTTGTGAAACACTGGAGGAATTTTAATAACATTTACAAAAACTAATATTTAGACATGCACGTACGGCTGATTAACTTTAGGAGTCAACCAATTTGAGATGGTTGGACAGACAATTGGTGTTAGGAAACACACAAATCTCTATCAAAAAAAAGGTTTTAAAAAAAAATTTGAACTTATAATATAATCTGAAGCTGAAGACGTTTTGTTTCCCTTCATCAATTCAGAAATGTCTGGAGTGTGTGGAGGGCCAAGAACTGCATGAAAGGCCTGGCTGTGTATGGCCTGGATGATTGAGAACGTTCACCAGAACAAAAACATCTATAACTCGGTCAATATTACAACTGTTAAACTAAAACTTAGTGTGGTAGTAGCTGAGCATCATTCTCAACACATACTTTGAGTGGTAACACATCTCGCGAAACCTGACTGTGTTTTATGAGCTCAAGCTTAATGTCATTTACAAGGTTTGACCATAAATTATTATAACATTATCCCTTCTCAGAATTTAGTTTAAGACTATGGGGATGGGAGATGTGCATTCTTTTAAGGAATGCAATGCCTTTTATTATATGAAGCATGAAAAGAAACTCGTTAAAAAAATTCAGTCAAACTGTAATTAATAACATTATCAGGTTGTTTTTGTCTCGTTTCAAGGGGATAATTAAACAATACCTCCCTGTGATGCAGATTATCCTCTACTAACAATCATGACAAAACCCCAGCCTTTGCTTTAATTAATTACAGCTAATCTATCTGGAGAGTGCGCTTTATTCTGATAGTAATGCATGTACGTGCAAATCCTGGCAGATATGGTCATCACTAATCAAGCCACAGCCTCGATATCTTATCAGCCAAAGCAGCAGATTTAGTGTGTGAAACTGAAATACAGTATAAAAAAGTTTGTAGAACCTGGGGCATTGCTATAGCTTTACAAATACATGTATTTCACACACAGTAGGAATATATTTTGAACAAATCGACTCTCTTCAGTGAAACCAGCCATCAAGGACAGTTGCGTGATATTGACCAGTCTGGTTTTGCCTCAATAATTTTGTCGCTTGTTTAGATCGGCTCACTTTTGTAATGCATGTACGTGCAAATCCTGGCAGATATGGTCATCACTAATCAAGCCACAGCCTCGATATCTTATCAGCCAAAGCAGCAGATTTAGTGTGTGAAACTGAAATACAGTATAAAAAAGTTTGTAGAACCTGGGGCATTGCTATAGCTTTACAAATACATGTATTTCACACACAGTAGGAATATATTTTGAACAAATCGACTCTCTTCAGTGAAACCAGCCATCAAGGACAGTTGCGTGATATTGACCAGTCTGGTTTTGCCTCAATAATTTTGTCGCTTGTTTAGATCGGCTCACTTTTATAACCCAATTCCAGCAGGTATGTGGTTTTTTTTACCTCCTCATGAAGACATCAATACAGTGAGCAGCAGGAGGTGTGGGGGTGTTGCAGATTAAACTATTGGGTTGAGGCCCGAGCTTATCAAAGCAAGACGCTGTCGTGATCAGAACATGCAATCTGGCTTATTAGCTGCCTCCTCGGTGAGAGAGGTCAAAGACATCGCAAACGCTGTCGAGTTCAGCTGGAGGGATTATGTGCAACAACCTTCTGTGAATTAAATCATGTAAAGTACAGTTTGAAATACAGGAATTAATTTCTGTTTATTTATTTATGTTTAAATGTAAATAATGTATCTTCGTTATACAGCAAAGTTGGAGTTCCTCAGGGTTCAATGCTTGGACGAATACGCTTTACCTTAAAGCTCCACTGACATCATCTTTTAACTTTCCATAAAATGGCACAACATATATATATATATTAAGATTGACCTCTGATCGTTTTTGCTAAAACAATGTGAAATTAATGAAAATTCCTCTCCAAAATAGTTTAAAATTAGCGCCGTTTTGTTACACGGTAAATTCGGGTTTTTCCGGTCACGTGATTGTGACGTCAGACACAGATATCTGCTCCAACAGCACATTTAATACAATGGAGAAAGATCCAAACACGTCCGTCGAATTTAGCCATTTAAAACTTTAAATTTGAGCGATTTGGCTTTAGTTCGTGAAGAAGAAGTTATTTTGAGTGATCAAAAATCAAACAGCATGGTTTCTTTTGTCCGTGCTGCCTTTTTTTTCAGGAGAGGTTTCACATTCAAAAAGCGAACAGCAGATGTCAGCAAAGCCATTGTGATTCCTCTTACAGAGCACTGTAAGAGGAATCACGATGGCTTTGCTGACATCTGCTGTTCGCTTCATGAATAACTTCTTCTTCATGAACTAAAGCCAAATCGCTCAAATTTAAAGTTTTAAATGACTAAATTCGACGGACGTGTTTGGATCGTTCTCCGTTGTATTAAATGTGCTGTTGGAGCAGATATCTCTGTCTGACGTCACAATCACCTGACCGGAAAAACCCGAATTTACCGTGTAACAAAACGGCGCTAATTTTAAACTATTTTGGAGAGGAATTTTCATTAATTTCACATTGTTTTAGCAAAAACGATCAGAGGTTAATCTTAATATACAGTATATATATATGTTGTGCCATTTTATGGAAAGTTAAAAGATGATGTCAGTGGAGCTTTAAATATGCTTCCATTACGTAAAGTTATTAAACAACATGGGATACGTTTTTGTTGTTATGCTGATGATAAACGGTTGTATTTGTCCACGAAGGGAAGGGAAGCCAATCAGAATCAAAGATGTTTTTGGAGGATGATGTTGGCTCAACTTTGCAACTCCATTAAAAGACTTACTGAATGCAAGGTGTTGTTTTAACTGCAAGTGTTTTGTCGCTGCAAATACTACTCGTAGATACTAATGTCAGTGTAATGTGTGATAATCTTCTTACGTAATTTCCTCTTCATAATAAAAATACTTGTAGAAAATAGTTTTTAAAAAGAAGACATTGCTATGAAAACTCTAAAACGTGCTCAGTTTCAAATAAAAGCGACATGCTGTTTAATCATCAGATCACTAAGGCATCTACTATAAATAATCTTATTTTTAATTACCGTAAATAATCTTGCTTTTGTTGCCGTGTTACTTTTCTCTCATACTGATCTTTAAAATATATTACATTTACAAAGTGACAGCCAGTTAAGGCATCAAACTAAATCACAATACTGCACAGTGAGTGTAGAAACTGTTAGGTTTTGTGCTAAATTAAAAATTAAAATTAAAGATTTAAGGATGGTTTGCTTAATTCTGACCAGGCAATATGTTTATGTGAGAGCCCGTAGGACTAATTTGGCTGCAGGAACAGACTGTGGCAGTCATTCATCACAAGACTATTTAAAATATATACAGTGTTTTATTTGCTTACAAAAAACACATGATACAGTAAAGTTTTGCATATTTTTGGCAATAAAGTGTGTCTTTGTGTCATTTAAAATATACACACAGATGCTCAATGTCTCTCCATTTGGTGTTTCAGAATTGGTTTGATGCAGTGAGAGAAAAAGGACGTGTCAGAGGAATTTTAGTTTAAATTTGTCTTTATTACATTGATATGATACGTGCACCACAGGAGAGTGGAAGAAAACCAGCTGCCACATGACTTTTTCCTCCTCCTGAGTCTGCTTCACACACATTTCCCTCACTCAATTTGTTCAAGGAAACCAAGCTGACTTTCTGGATTTATTTGTGTGTGTAGGCTGCCTCCCTGTGGTGGACTTTTGTTTTTCTTTTAATATCATTTAATGCAAGACCGTGATCTGACAAATGAAACATTAAAGGAATGCATATCACCCACTGCCTTTCATGACAGAGTTTTGAACTGAAATAATCTTATGACAATAAATGAGAGTTATTATGGCCTTTTTTACTTAAGTTAATCAGCTGTAGTTGTACATTTCTGAGAGTTGCATTAGTGTCCAGTGGTTCAACCATTTGTTGTGGGAGTTTCAGAGAAACAGAAGTTTTTTTTTGTTTTGTTTTTCTAAACATGACGTACCATTGGCTTTTTTTTCTTCCCCTTGTCCTGTTCGGCATTGTGTCACTCAGAATTATTGTCTGGGTGTCGAGGTGATACCCAACAGATTTACTTTCACAAGCAGAGCATTATGGCTGGCCTTAAAGGTTCAGTATGCAGTTTCTGTAGAACTGCAGCAGTTAGAAATATTTTCAACAGGCAAAGCATTCTGATCCCTCCCCCTCAGAGCCATATGTGGCTCTGCCCCCTTGTGGTCTGTTGAATTTCAAATTCAAGCTCTGTTTTTATTGGCTGATTCAAATTCAAGCTCTGTTTTTATTGGCTGGTTACAAACTCTGTTTTTATTGGCTGGAAAATGGCGGGTCACCTTTTCTTTTTAGAAATGCTTATTTACCACCTGGAGAAGCAAGGGGACAATATTTTTTTTAATTTTTTTTCAGAGATTACCTGGCTAACATCAGTCTGTCAGGAGGTAGTGACAGAGTGAAGAAATATGTTCATAAAAAAAGCTACATACTGCAGCTTTAATGCTCCACTTGATATATGAATAAAACTTTATTAGAATTTGCTTCGGGTTTGTTTGATTAGATTTTTGATTAGATTTATTGATTCATTCATTTTATAATAAAAAACACAAAATAAAACATTTTAACACAGAGATAACAAGAAAATGAAAATATAAAATGAAAGGTGGCAGATGAAGAAAAAATCTTATTGTATCTGCCCCTTATTTTCTAACAAACAATTCAAACAAACAAATTCATTAAATACAAAAAAAGAAAATCGAATAACTCATTTACTCCCTTAATCACAAGAATTACTATTTAAACTCATGTCTTCGTTAAACATATTTCCTTAACAATTTATCCTTGATCTTTCTTTTGAATATAATTATTGATTTAGCTTCTTTAATATCAGTTTCCACTTCGTTCCATAACCTAACTCCCTGAACTATTGCAGTCCTTCCTTTCAAACTAGTTCTATACCTAGGCATAACAAACATATCAGTTCCCTTGAGATTATAACAACTCAATCGTTTTACAAAATAAATCTGAACATTCAAAGGCAACACATTATGATGAGCTCTATACATCATTAACAAAATATTATAATC
>JBBPBX010050584.1:0-24920 GCA_038048925.1 Garcialebias charrua
TCAGAACAAGCATTCCATACAAAAACAACTGGACTTTATTTGTTACAGAAAACGTTTCACCCTCTATCCAAAGGGCTTTCTCAATTCAAAGAGCAGGCGGTGCACAGGAGGCATCATAAATGAAGTAATTAGTTGAGTAAATACATTCGCCATTTTTTTGTCCAGTGATTTTTTTTCCTTCTCGTTTACTTTGTGTTTTTGCACAGTTTTTTGAAATGTTTATCATTTGAGGCCATTTCTCTAGATGTTGTTTCATTCTGCACTGTGGCTGATGCTCACCAATCTCCTTCTTTTCCCTCAATGCAGACGTTCAAGGTGCTGAACCTGGAAAGAACCCCTTCCATAAGTGTTCCTTTCTTGACACCAGTGACTTGTGATGCTTTTTTTGGTCACAGTAAGTTTCAACCTTGTTTAATAATTGGTAGTTTAAACATGTTGCTGCATCAGACTGTTCGTTTATTCTCTGTAATTTTGCTAACAAAGAAACAGTGGAAAAAAGAGAAGAAAAAGTGATTAAATCAAAAGGTCAAGCAGTCCTTGAAGGAACTCATAACTTGCCACCTGGTTGTTAATTCAAGATTGCCACCATCATAAGAAGTGGTAAAGTGTGGAGTATGTCTAAATAATGACTTTTAACTTACTTAAATTTGACCTTTATATCTGTAAATTGCCCCTCCCTGGGCTGCCACCTTACCGTGGTGGAGGGGTTTGAGTGTCTCAATGATCCTAGGAGCTATGCTGTCAGGGGCTTCATGCCCCTAGAAGGGTCACCCAAGGCAGACAGGTCCTAGGTGAGGGATCAGACAAAGTGCAGCCCAAAAACCCCTATGATGAGTACAATTAATGGACTAAGTTTTCCCTCGCCCGGACGCGGGTCACCGGGGCCCCACTCTGGAGCCAGGCCCGGAGGTGGGGCACGCTGGCGAGCGCCTGGTGGCCGGGCTTTTACCCATGGAGCCCGGCCGGGCACAGCCCGAAGAGGAGACGTGGGTCCCCCTTCCCATGGGCTCACCACCTGTGGGAGGGGCCAAAGGGGTCGGGTGCAATGTGAGATGGGTGGCGGCCGAGGGCGGGGACCCTGGCGGTCTGATCCTCGGCTACAGAAGCTGGCCATTGGGACATGGAATGTCACCTCTCTGGTGGGGAAGGAGCCTGAGCTAGTGTGTGAGGTTGAGAGGTTCCGACTAGAAATAGTCGGACTCACCTCAACGCATGGCTCTGGCTCTGGAACCAGTTTCCTTGAGAGGGGTTGGACACTCTTCCACTCTGGAGTTGCCCCTGGTGAGAGGCGCCGAGCAGGAGTGGGCATACTGGTTGCCCCCCATCTTGGTGCCTGTACGTTGGGGTTCACCCCGGTGAACGAGAGGGTAGCCTCCCTTCGCCTACGTGTGGGGGGACGGGCTCTGACTGTTGTTTGTGCCTATGCACCAAACGGCAGCTCAGACTACCCACCCTTTTTGGAGTCCTTGGAGGGGGTATTGGAGAGTGCGCCTCCTGGGGACTCCCTTGTTCTACTGGGGGACTTCAACGCTCACGTGGGCAATGACAGTGAGACCTGGAGGGGTGTGGTTGGGAGGAACGGCCCCCCTGATCTGAACCAGAGTGGTGTTCTGTTATTGGACTTCTGTGCTCGTCATGGATTGTCCATAACGAACACCATGTTTAAGCATAAGGGTGTCCATATGTGCTCTTGGCACCAGGACACCCTAGGTCGCAGTTCGATGATCGACTTTGTTGTCGTCTCATCTGATCTGCGGCCGCATGTCTTGGACACTCGGGTGAGGAGAGGGGCGGAGCTGTCTACTGACCACTACCTGGTGGTGAGTTGGCTCCGATGGTGGGGGAGGATGCCGGTCAGACCTGGCAGACCCAAACGTATCGTGAGGGTCTGCTGGGAACGTCTGGCAGAGTCTCCCGTAAGACGGAGCTTTAACTCCCACCTCCGGGAGAGCTTTGAACACGTTCCGAGGGAGGCGGGGGACATGGAGTCCGAGTGGGCCGTGTTCCGCGCCTCTATTGTCGAGGCAGCTTATCGGAGCTGTGGCCGCAAGGTTGTTGGTGCCTGTCGAGGTGGCAACCCTCGAACCCGGTGGTGGACACCGGCAGTGAGGGATGCTGTCAGGCTGAAGAAGGAGTCCTATTGGGCCTTTTTGGCTTGTGGGACCCCGGAAGCAGCTGATAGGTACCGGCAGTCCAAGCGGCATGCGGCTCGGGTGGTTGCTGAGGCAAAAACTCGGGCGTGGGAGGAGTTCGGAGAGGCCATGGAGAATGACTTCCGTACGGCTTCGAGGCGATTCTGGTCCACCATCCGGCGTCTCAGGGGGGGAAAGAGGTACGAGACCAACACCATTTATGGTGGAGGTGGCGTGCTGCTGACCTCAACTCGGGATGTTGTGAGTCGGTGGGCGGAATACTTCGAAGACCTCCTCAATCCTACTGGCACGTCTTCCACTGAGGAAGCAGAGCCTGGGGACTTTGGGTCGGGTTCTCCGATCTCTGGTGCTGAGGTCGCCGAGGTGGTTAAAAAGCTCCGCGGTGGCAAGGCTCCGGGGGTGGATGAGATTCGCCCGGAGTTCCTTAGGGCTCTGGATGTTGTAGGGTTGTGTTGGCTTACGCGACTCTGCAATATCGCGTGGACATCGGGGGCAGTTCCCTTGGATTGGCAGACTGGGGTGGTGGTTCCCCTATTTAAAAAGGGGGACCGTAGGGTGTGTTCCAACTATAGGGGGATCACACTCTTAAGCCTCCCTGGTAAGGTCTATTCAGGGGTTCTGGAGAGGAGGGTCCGTCGGATAGTCGAACCTCGGATTCAGGAGGAGCAGTGTGGTTTTCGTCCTGGTCGTGGAACACTGGACCAGCTCTACACCCTCAGCAGGGTCCTGGAGGGTGCGTGGGAGTTTGCCCAACCAGTTTACATGTGCTTTGTGGACTTGGAGAAGGCATTCGACCGCGTCCCTCGGGGGGTTCTGTGGGGGGTACTCCGGGAGTATGGGGTACCAGGCCCTTTGATAAGGGCTGTTAGGTCCCTGTACGACCGGTGTCAGAGCTTGGTCCGCATTGCCGGCAGTAAGTCAGGCTCGTTTCCGGTGAGAGTTGGACTCCGCCAAGGTTGCCCTTTGTCACCGATTCTGTTCATAACTTTTATGGACAGAATTTCTAGGCGCAGCCAAGGTGTTGAGAGGATCCGTTTTGGTGACCTTAGAATCGCTTCTCTGTTTTTTGCAGATGATGTGGTCCTACTGGCTTCATCAGTTCGTGATTTACAACTTTCACTGGAGCGGTTTGCAGCCGAGTGTGATGCGGCCGGGATGAGGATCAGTTCCTCCAAATCCGAGGCCATGGTCTTGAGCCGGAAAAGGGTAGCATGCCCTCTCCGGGTCGGGGAGGAGGTCCTGCCCCAAGTGGAGGAGTTTAAGTATCTCGGGATCTTGTTCACGAATGAGGGAAAACTGGAGCGTGAGATCGATAGGCGGATAGGTGCAGCGTCCGCAGTGAAGCGGGCGCTGTACCGGTCTGTCGTGGTGAAGAGAGAGCTGAGTCAAAAGGCAAAGCTCTCAATTTACCGATCGATCTACGTTCCCACCCTCATCTATGGTCATGAGCTTTGGGTTATGACCGAAAGAACAAGATCTCGGATACAAGCGGCTGAAATGAGTTTTCTCCGCAGGGTGGCTGGACTCTCCCTTAGAGATAGGGTGAGAAGCTCAGTCATCCGGGAGGGACTCGGAGTAGAGCCGCTGCTTCTCCACATCGAGAGGAGCCAGTTGAGGTGGCTCGGGCATCTGGTTAGGATGCCTCCTGGACGCCTCCCTGGTGAGGTGTTCCGGGCACGTCCCACCGGGAGGAGACCCAGAGGAAGACCCAGGACGCGCTGGAGGGACTATGTTTCTCGGCTGGCCTGGGAACGCCTTGGGATTCCCCCGGAGGAACTGCTCCAAGTGGCTGGGGAGAGGGAAGTCTGGGCCTCCCTACTTAGGCTGCTACCCCCGCGACCCGACCCCGGATAAGCGGAAGAAGATGGATGGATGGATGGATGGATCTGTAAATTTGAGTATTATATTATAGGCATTTTTTTTTTTTGTCAGCAATAGTCAACTAGTCATAGCGGTAATCTTGAATTGGGTTGACTCCAAACATCTACTAATTTAAATGAATATTCAATGATTACTTTATAATAGTTTTATTAAAACCCATCCAGTGGTTCATAACCTTACAGACTGTAAACACATACAGACAAAACATTATTGCCTCATCGTCTTTGTCAACGGGCAAAAGTTGTGCAGATTTAATGCATCGCATTAGAAGCACAGGTCACCTCCTGTCCCTCACCATGCAGAGCAGGAAAAAAACTGTGTGTGCTTGTCAGATTATCGTAGTGGCCACTGTCACCCTTATTAACACTGTCTGTCAAAGTACGGCTTTGCAGTCATGAAGTCAGACAGCTGAACGCCGCCGGTTGGTAGGACAAGGGTATCAATGCAGTGTCATGTGAGTGGTGTTAGCAAAATGAATGTCTAACACAGGTGACAGGTGGAGGAAAAACAAGCTTTCAGAAAATTTGTGATGGATTTGAGTGTTTTTAGGCTTATATTTGCCTAAATTAAATTTGTAACATGGCGTCAACTTTTTTGGGGGGGCCTGGTAGTTCACATCTACATCATTTTTTAAAATTACTATAATCAACCATATAAAGCTCACAACTCCTTATTGAACATTCAGCCTCTTCGGTCATGGGCTCCAGCAGTCCCACAGCCAAGAAAGGAAGAAGCGTGTAAAGACAATGAATGGATCTTCTACATTGCGCATCATATTTAATTTTTCAGTTGGTAAAGACTAACTGCATGTGTGCTCCCATTTGAAAAATAAGTAAATGAGCTCATCAGTCATGTAGCACTGTATATCAGCCTAACATTAATCTCAGAGTAATATTATTTTATTCTTTAGGAGTAGAAGATCGAAGCAAGAATAATTAATGGGGGATACATTATATGTAATGTGATTGCATAAGATTCTCCCTGCAAGTGGCCACATTTTAAAATAATGTTTTCTACACAACACATTTTACTGTTCCTGGTTCCTGAAGAACACTATAAACAATGTGATTAGCTCTGTAAGTTTTCACCATCTTGCATGCATCAGGATACCACCATCTTAGTTTAAAAAAACAACACTCCACAGCACTTAACAACAAAAACAACGACTTGACAAGCAATTGGTAAAAAATAGACACATCTAAAACATCAAATTAGGAGAAATGAAAAAGAGAGCAGATGTGAAAGACAAAGTGAGTTGAAGCGAGAGAAGAAGCAAGAAAGGGGCAGAGATGTCTAAATTAAAAATCCAGATGCTTATCTCATGAGCATCCTTCTGACCTCATCTGGGTGACAACGTGGCTCCCAGCCAAACAGATGTTTCTGCGAGGGCTTTTCTTTAATCATGTCAGGACGTACTGGGCTGCTGGAGTCACCTCTCGTGGACACAGTCACACAGGCCAGCATTTGTCTATATAATGACCTCAGAAAACTCATTTCCAAAAACAATATTGCACATTTAACCAAATACATATATTTAAAGAGTTTTTTTTAAATACTTTATAAACCTTTTATCACAGCTTTGTTCACACTTTGAATCTTTTTTGTTGCCACGTGAGTCATATGCAGTAAGAACAATGAAAGATTTTTAAAAGGCTGCACTCAGGTCCTGAGTAAATTAGCTAAAGGAGATTAAAATAGTTCTCTGTCTGTCACATAGGGTCATTTGTCACCTTATTTAAGTGACTCCCCTGGTCAGATTTGATTTATCTAGCAGCTCCACTGTTCCTCAAACCTTAATACGCTCTCTATTTTCTCCATCCTTCAGAGAAAATGTAGCCAGCTCCCTTTTAACTAAATGTGAATCTATGTCGTCAGTGGTTATTTCTGGGCACGGCTAGTCCATCTTCTGTCTGTTTCCTAATTTTAATGTGCCCTATGAGAAACAGGGTTCTTCTGATGACATATATGTCGAAAAGCTCTGAATAGCGAGCATGAATTGGTCCTGCAATAATGACTTGAAGGGATTATGGTATGAATTGTCAGCAGGTAAAAATAAAAAGCAAAGTAAAAGCCATTACTTTTTTATTTTAAAACCCAATTCTCATCCTGAGTTTTTGTATTATTTCATGTTTATATAAGATGGACATATGGATAGATGTATGCATGTATATATAGATGTATGCATGTATATATAGATGTATGCATGTATAGATAGATGTATGCATGTATAGATATATGTATGCATGTATAGATAGATGCATGCATGTATAGATAGATGCATGCATGTATAGATAGATCCATGCATGTATAGATAGATGCATGCATGTATAGATAGATGCATGCATGTATAGATAGATGCATGCATGTATAGATAGATGCATGCATGTATAGATAGATGCATGCATGTTGTTATGTATCCTGAGATCCTGAGGAAGCTAACCATGCTGACACCTACAGTTTTTTGTATATGTTGACTGCAGTCATGTTTTGTTGGTTAATTAGTCCGATTATGATCAGGCTTGTATGTTCAGTCAGAAGGACCTGAGTGACACACCTATATATACTTCACAGTGAGAGTGCTTGAATGCGGAGTGTTGTGAGCTCAGAGTTTGGTTGCTTTGTTGCTGAGCTGTTTGAGTACTGTTTGGGTACTGTTTGAGTACTGTTTGAGTACTGTTTGGGTACTGTGGGGTGTTCTCCGCCCGCCCCTGTCAGGAAGTTTGATCTTCTGTCTAGAAGATTGTTGGTGAGTAGCTGATTGCTCATGTTTGGTCCTGACTGTGCTAGATGCACTTAGAAATTGTCTGCTCATGTGTCCTTGTGAAGTTTGACTGTGCTTGAAGCACTTAGGAATGGTTGCTCATTTTTGGCTTTGCAGTGCTTGGTGCACTTGGTGGCTGTAGGCTGCATTACTGACATTTGGATCTTGCTCAGAAGAGGGAGGCTGACCTGTGTGGTTTGGTTAACTTGGTTTAACCAGGAGGTTGTGTAGCTGGTGGTGACCAGCTGTTTGGACTCTTTTTGTTTGCCTGATGACAGAGTGAGATCGGTAGTTCAGTTCTCGGTTTTCTTTTACCCCTAGAGTCCCCTTTGGTTAGGTAGTCCGTCACTAGACAGGCTTCGACGGCCCTGTTTTTATGGGTTGGCCCTGCGCTGGTGACGTTATATTCTTTTCGGCTGACTCACTCTTGTCCACCATTTATTTGAACTTTTGTCTATTTTTGCTCTTTTTTTGTTGCCCTGTGCCAGAAGACGGTGCACTCCGCACCTGGAGGGAGGAGTCGGGCAGTTTTCAATAAAGCTTTTTAATTTACCTTCTGCCTTCTTGTGTCCTTTGTCCATTTAATGTGTTCGGCCTGAGCCAGCCGTAACAATCTGTTGTTCATAATTAAAGCTGACGTGTTAAATTGCAAGAAATTGAAATTGTAGTGGACCTACCTAGGGTCAAACTGAAGTGTTTTGAACTCTTCAGTGATGTTTTTCACTGACCCTTTCAGTAACCAGACAATTAACACAATTTATTTTATTAGTTTGAATCAAAGGACAGATTCACTCAAAAAGAGACTATTTCTATCTTTGATTTTGTTCTAATACAAATATAATCAGAGCATTACTGTGTTACTTGACCATATAATGGTGTCAGAGTTGAATTTTATGTCAAATTGTGCTTTTCAGATTTGTTTTAGAAGTGTTAAGACACTAATCCACGTATTTTACCTCTTGGAGTCTATGCGTCCGTCTTTTTCCTAAACATTTCTCTCTGCTTCTGGCTGTAACCTTGAATCTTGATAACAGCAAGTGAACTCCTCGACTGGTTCTTCTGAACCAATCGTAGAGAGACAAGTCACTGATCTCAGATCCTCTACTAAGGGTTCAAGCTTTCCTGAAACCTTCAGTTCCTGTAAGGAAGAGGAGATGTAAACTTTCTCTTTAAGCTGTCGGACGTTTGATCAAGAGCCAAAGACCTTCGTTCTTCAGTAAGGGCTAATAACATGCTTGTTATTAGTTTACTTCGAACCGAGCGTAAGCTCAGAACTTTGAATGAAATTCCTTTCTGGAATAAGTTATCTTGAGCCAAAAACCATGACTGCCACGACTTCTGCCGACTAAAGCAAGTATCACCGACACTGACGAGGTAAACACGTTTGGAGTCCAGCTTGGACTTGCGGGACCTACGACTCTTCAGTCCAAGGCTGATCACAGCTCTTTACCAGAACCGAGGCGGACGTCTTACGGTAAAGGGGCAGCGGTTTGCTTACTGGAGGTGTGATGATATCTTAGTTGGACGCGTATGGAAGAGTGTCATCTGGTTTTATAAATGCAAGATAAACTTCCTCTTAAATCTCTCCCACCTCTTTTATTCCTCCCATTTCTTCCCCTTCAATTTAAGCTGGTAACTACATTTTTAAGCTAAAGAACCTACAGACTAAGTATATTGACATCCTGTATTTATGTCTGTTGTTGCAATTTAAATGTGCTGACGTGTTAAATTGCAAGAAAGTGAAATCAGTCAATCAAGTGTAATGGTGTTAGTTTTAGTTGATTTATTTTAAATAAATGGTAGTGTCTTTGGCATACCAAACTAAAGTTAACGTTTCATTGTCACTCTATGGCTGGATTATGATCCATCATTATGATCACAGAAATATTGGGTAAACTGAAAAATAAAAGAATGCGTGAAATACTTTTCAATCTGAATAAGTAATTAAATGTAAAGGGTGTTAGTTTAATACTGACCCCCCAATATCTTTACAAAATCAATCAGTCAAGTGTAATGGTGTTAATTTTAGTTGATTTATTTTAAATAAAAGGTAGTGTCTCTTAGGGATGTAATGGTACGCTAAAATCACATTTTGGTTCGGTTCAACTACAAGGAGGGCTCGGTTCGGTTTATTTTCGGTACAAATTATTATTATTTTTTGACAAAATAAAGACTTACAAAATGTTAATTTTGAAAATATGCCAAAAATATGTTTGTATTGTATTGTAGTAATAAATTCTTCTTGGTCTGCTGCTCTCATACATCTCCTCCTACATGTCTTTGCATGAGTGCAGCTACAGCGTGCGCTCTCAGGACATGATTACCTGCAGTGTTCCGTCAGTGAGGACTGAACTTGGAAAAAGGGCCTTCTCCTACTCCGCTCCTGCTTCATGGAATATCTTACAAAAAGATCTGAAGCTCTCGACCTTGACTTCTCTAAATGGTTTTCAGAATCTGTTGGAATCCTGGCAAAAACCAATGCAGATTTGTTCCTGTCTTTGATTTTATACGTCTACCTTATAATGTTTTGCTAGTTTTTTGATACTTTGTTAAAAGGAGGAATGTGTATGTATGTATATATATATGTATGTATATATATATATATATATATATATATATATATATATATATATATATATATATATATGTATATATATATATATATATATATATATATGTATATATATATATATATATATATATATATATATATATTTTTTTTCTCTCTTTTGTTTTCTATTGTTTATTGTTTGATTGTTTATTGTTTAAGGAAATTCTACCATTACTGTTCATTGTTCTTTAGTTTTAGCAGGTCGCTTTCGTAAATGAGCCCATGAGGTTCAAAAGATTTACCTGACTAAATAAAGGTTGAATGAAAAAATAAAAGTGACCCATTTGGATGATATTTTAAATAAACAGCACTCTACAATAAATAAACTATATGAACAATAATACAAATCTTAATAAATACAATAACAGTCAGAACCAGAACAATAAGCAGTAACAGACCGTTAACAATCGATCAAGTTTTTGTCCAGTAGCAACAGTGTGGTTGTATTTGTCATTACTGTACTCACAACTTCTTCTTGGTGGGACAGTCCTAGAAAAGTTCATAGTTCAGTTCAGTCATCACACACTTCTTAGCTGCAGGTGGATTTCCCTGAAGTGGATAAGAGAGCAGCTACCTCTGTCACAGACTGGAAATAAAAAACAAGAGGTAAAAAAAAAACAAGTTAATAAGATTATGATTTAAAAAAAAAAGATTATTTAGATAATAATAATAAAAGAACAATACCTCTTGAACGGTTGAATCGCTCACTCTTCATCATCATGGCAGGGCTAATCTGGTCCAGGGCTTGTTGACAACATCAGTTAGTTTTTTCATAAAGAGCTGAACTTTTTGAAGTGTTGACGTGATGAATGTCTCATAGCGACGCTCAGTAACTTTAAAGCCTGCGCATATAACAACGTTCAGAGATTTAAAAACTCATACAGCTTGTGTTATTACTCTGGACCGCTCTGATTACCTGATGAAGTAGTTTTAATGCAGCTGCTGTAGCGCTGTTTGCAACAGCTGATGTTTCTTCGTTCACGTTCGGAGGACAGTTTCCAGCGCGTTCACGTTAGACGTGTTGCTGCTGCAGAGAGCTGCGTCACGCAGCTGCTGCAGAGTCTTCATGAAACAAAGTCCACACAAGATGCATGTGCGCTCGTCTTTTAACAAGAAAGCTATAACGTTCACAAACAGGAGACCGCACGAGATGCTATCGGCTAAATGCTGCGCGTGCTGCGCGATAATAGCTCCGTGCTGAAACGTGCCCAGGAAATTTTGTTCCACGGTGCATATATTCCCCTGTTGAGAACGTTTAATGAGTGAAAAAATAACCGAAACGGTACGCAGGGGTGGACCGAACCGAACGTGGTGGACCGAAACGGTTCGGTACACTCACTACAACCCAGAGATGCTCACAAGTCATTTTTTGCAAGTCCAAGTCAAGTCTCAAGTCTCTGATCTCAAGTCCAAGTCAAGTCTCAAGTCTCTGATCTCATGTCCAGGTCAAGTCCAAGTCAAGTCTCAAGTCATTGATCTCAAGTCCAAGTCAAGTCTCAAGTCTCTGATCTCAAGTCCAAGTCAAGTCCCTAATATTTGAGTGACACCGTGAATGAATGTATGCTATTCATTCGCAAACAATGGACATTAAATGTCTCTCCTTTTAAAAATATCCAGGTTAACATTAGATTAACACACTGACGCTAAGCTTGTTTGTAGCAGCTGCTAACAACCTTTTAGGCAGTGACTGACTACACGTTACAGCTTATTTTTATCTGAATGTAGAGGCCAAAACATTACATTAAATGTCTCTCCTCAATTCAATTCAGTTCAGTTTATTTATACTGTATAGCTCCAAGTCACAAGTTGTCTCAGGGCACTGAACAGAAACAATCAAATGTAAAAATAATAAGTTAACAGAAACTTTAATATAAAAATAATGGTAACACTATTTATCTGAGGAGACTGCTTTGAGTTTAACTCCATGTTATAAAAAAGCTACAGTAGTTAGCCAGAGTTATTTCAGGATGAAATAATTTGAACTTCTGTTTGAATTTAATGCTATGAACTTTTTCCTTTTTGTTACATTTACCGGTACTATGAATTTCTCACAGGGCAGAGAGCCAACATGGAGGACTCACAAACATATACAGTATTATTATTATTATACAGTACAAATAATATTGTCCAGTGTCTGATGCTGCAGTCATGTTACTGAGCTCCCACTGATGGGCTAACCTGGTTCCACCACAGCAGCAGGATCTTCAGACAGAACAGCTGGTGGGATGTCCTGGTATCTGCAGCCCTCTCTCCATTTGTTTCTTCATGGACATGGAGCTGTGAAATTATGTTGTGCCCTTTCCTCAGCAAAACGCTCCTCCAGTGGAGACTTTCTGGACAGACTGCAGGGAGGTTCCTAAACAAACAACAGGTTTATCAGTATTATCAGTAAAAAGAGATTATTAAATCATTTTTAAGACTGAGAATGTATACAATTATTAGCTCTGTTGTTATTGCCTAACTAACCTATTCAATAATTCTTCAAACTGTGACATTCACTCATAATGGAATGAAAGAGAACATAAACAGAAATTATATAATAATGAAAACTAGAGACATTAAAACATTTTAAAAGACACAGAGAACTTTAAATGAATTAAGAATGTTAATAAGTGTTGGATTTGAGTGCAATGTAAGTGCAGTCCATGGTTGAATTGAATTCACATCTAAAAAGGGATGCAACCTTTTCACAACATATGCTGTAACTGTTCTGTGTCTCTCTTCATTCAGTTAACACTAGGGGTGTAACGGTACGCTAAAATCACATTTCGGTTCGGTTCAATTACAAGGAGGGCTCGGTTCGGTTTATTTTCGGTTTATTTTCGGTACAAAAAAAAAAGACAAAATAAAGACTTACAAAATGTTTATTTTGAAAATATGCCAAAAATATGTTTGTATTGTATTGTAGTAATAAATAAAAGTGACCCATTTGGATGATATTTTAAATAAACAGCACTCTACAATAAATAAATTATATTAAAAATAATAAAAATCTTAATGAATACAATAACAGTCAGAACCAGAACAATAAGCAGCAACAGACTGTTTACAATCTTAACTAATAAAGTTTTTGTCCAGTAGCACCAGTGTGGCTGTATTTGTCCTCATTACTCACAACCTCTTCTTGGTGGGACTGGTCCTGGAACAGTTCCAGAGTTCAATTCAGTCATCACACACTTCTTAGCTGCAGCAGGTGATCTCTGGTGGATTTCCCTGAAGTGGAAGGAGAGCAGCTACCTCTGTAACTGGAAATACTGGAAATAAAACACAGAGGTAAAAAAATAAGTTAATAAGATTATAATTTTAAATAATAATAAATTATAAATAATAATTATAATAAAATAACAATACCTCTTGAACGGTTGAATATCTCACTCATCATCAGGGCAGGGTTTAAATCAGCTCCAGGACTTGTTGACCATCAGTTTTAGTTTTTTCATAAAGAGCTGAACTTTTTGACTTAAGTGTTGACGTGATGGATGTCTCATAGCAAGGATCAACTGTGCATTAAAAACTTTCAGACTTAGATTCAGAGCTTTAAAAACTCATACAGTTTGTGTTATTGATCTGGACCCATCTAAATTACCTGATGAAGTTGTTTAAATGCAGCTGTGTTGTTAGCGCACTTTGTAGAAGTTGTTTAAATGCAGCTGTGTGGTTAGCGTACTTTGTAACAGCTCGTTCACGTTCTGATGACGTAGTTTCCAGCGCGTTCACGTTAGACGTGTTGCTGCTGCAGATCCAGTCTTCATGAAAAAACGTCCACACACACAGCTTTGTGCGCTCGTCTTTTAACAAGAAAACCATAACGTTAACAAACAGGAAACCGCAGCGAGAAGCTAACGGCTAATGCTGCGCGTGCTGCGAGATAATAGCTCCGTGCTGAAACGCGCCCAGGAAATTTTGTTCCGCGGCGCACATATTAACATTCAATGAGTGAAAAAATAACCGTTTCGGTACAGCACGTTCGGTTCGGTCCACCTCCGTACCTTTTCGGTTCGGTACACCAACTACAACCGTTACATGCCTAGTTAACACTGACGTTTTTACCTTGGACAGTCACTGGTGAACTGAACACTGTGAAGCCATTTCAGGTCGTTTGTCTAAGAAAAAATACAAGCTAACGTTAGCATCGTGTGTATTTGAGCTGACTTACCGCTTTAAGCGGAGTATAACTTGTTAGCTGCCTTAATGTTGGTATGAGATGTAGTTTATAGTTTATTTATTTACCTGATGGAGTCGAAGAGGTAGCGATTAGCGAAAAGTTCGGCGGAGCGTTTTGCAGACGGACTACTCTGTACTTCCGGTCGGATACGAAGCAAAAATAATCCGGTGGAGTACGTCAAAGACGGGACACTATTTTACTTCTCCACCCTCCTTTGCATGATAGAAAATTATTGCAAGTGCTGCACTGACCTGACTGGTCATTTTATTAAATTAGTACGCTATCGATAGCAGATGCACACTTCCGGTGGATTCTTCTTCGTTGGTTTTCGGTGGCGGCTACTTCCGGTTGGCTAACTAGCATCGAACATAGGAATCGCAAATTAATATTTTGAACGATTTCGGGAAAACCGCACAGTTAGTCCCGGTTCAGAACAATTCTCGATGCTCACGAGTCTCAAATGGCGAGTCCGAGTCGAGTTGGAAGTCTTTTGAATGCAAGTCCGAGTCGAGTTGGAAGTCTTTTGAATGCAAGTGAATGCAAGTCTGAGTCGAGTCTGAAGTCTCTGTTTTTGCGACTTAAGTGCGACTCGAGTCCGAGTCCCAAACTCGAGTCCCCATCTCTGCTACAACCGTTGCATGCCTAGTGTCTCTGGCATACCGACTAAAATCAACGTTTCATTGTCACTTTATGGTTTCTGGTTTATTGTCCATCATTATGGTCACAGAGTGTTATGGTAATCTTTAAAGAAAAATAATCCGTGAAATACTATTCAACCTGAGTAAGTAATTAATTAAGGTAAAGTGTGTCAGTTTAATACTGACCCACTAAAGATCCCTTACAATAATATAGGGGGTACTGGAGTCAAAAGTTAAACAACAGCATCAATGTGTCTAGAAGTCCTCATTGCTGAAGCATAGAAAATCTGTTTCAGATCAGATGATGTTTCACTGATATATAACTGTTAGAATAATCTAGGGGCACACTGGAGTCGTATGTTAAACCACAATACCAATGTGTCTAGAAGTGCTCATTGATGATGAACAATAAATCTGGTACAGATTAAATGAAGTATCACTGATATATAACTGCTGGATTAATCTAGGGGGCGCACTGGAGTCATATGTTAAACCACAATTTCAATGCGTGTAGAAGTGATAATGCACATTAAAGTGGTACTTTTCGGATGATTTATCACTGAGAAAATACTGTTGGAATAATCTAGGGGGTGCACTTGAGTGAAATGTTAAACAACAATACCAATGTGTCTAGCGGTATTCAGTGATCACGCACAATAAATCTTGTACATATTGGATGGTATTTCACAGATATATAACTGTTGGAACAATCTACAGGTCGAAATGGAGTCAAAAGTTAACAATGGAAATGTGTATAGAAGTGCTCACTGATGACGTAAAATAAATGTGGCGCATATCGGATCATATATCTCTCTTTTTTTATTTTTTTTCCATTTATAGATGGCCTCCTTCACACCTTTTAGCCATCCTCTCACTCCAATATTTATTTTATTTTTTTATATATATTTTTTCCATTTATAGATGGCCTCCCTTCACACCTTTTAGCCATCCTCTCACTCCAATATTATTATTATTATTTTTTTTTCATTTATAGATGGCCTCCCTTCACACCTTTTAGCCATCCCCTCATTCCAATATATATTTTTTTTGAGAGAGAAAGAAAGAAAAGAGAAAGTAAGACAACAAATCAACAATTATCAACCAAAAGAGCACAAGGCAAACACACCCAACCTCCGTCCACAATCCTGCAAAGCACATGACAGAACACAACAATGGAACATACATGCATAAAGACTAATAATATTCATGAGCTTGCAGTAGAATTCTATAAATACACATACCCATATCTACAAATATATATATATACAGTAGTATACATACATATACTTTTATATTCATTTATATATATACCCATCTACATATCTACAAATATATATATACAGTAGTATACATACATATACTTTTATATTCATTTATATACCCATCTACATATCTGCATATATCTATATATACATCCCTGCATCCATTTGTGTGTGGTTGTGAGCATGCATAAGTGTATAAGGTTCCTCCAATAGAACATTTAGTAGCGACTGTGAAGCATCAGAGATCCGTCCCCCCAAAGCCCGAGGCAGACGAAGGAGCGATCAAAGCCCAAGACCCCAGGAAGGACCCCGAGCCCAGAGTCCCCAGGACTGCCCGAACAGGACGAGCCACTAGCCCACTCCCCAGATCCTACCAAGGGGAAGAACCGGACGAACCCCTACCAGCGACCACATACAATGACCCCCCGGTGTCGCCCGCGACAAATTCACAGGCCCCCGCCGGAGCCCGCTGCACCGACGTAGCCCCAGGGCCGGTCACCGAGGCTCGGGCACCGGGGACGCCCACCCCTCAGGCCCAGACCCGACCGGACCAGAGGGCACGAGCCCCACCAAGCAGCCACCAGGCCGTGCCGACAAACGCCCAAGCGCCCAACCCCAGATAGTGAGGGCCCCAAGCACGCCCGCAGGCAAGGGAACACCCACCAGGGGGGGCCACGTGGCAGGAGCGCGACACTAAGTAGCCTCGGAAGTATCAGAGAGGGGGCAGTCCAAAACCCAGCCTGACACTTAAACATTCATACACAGATATACTCATTCAGACCCACCCTCATCCTCACCCTCAGTCACAGAAAGACAAACAATAACGACATGTTCCATTCATAATCCCGATGCACACTCTATACCCCCTAGGTCCAAGACATGTACCTGCTCCCTGCGTGGGGCAGCCCACATCCAAACCCAGGAGGTAGGCCCATTCATTCTGGGGTGGAGAGTAGCAGACATCCAAGATCCGGCCCACCCCGCGCCCTGCCGACAGGACAGGACACCCGAGTCCAAGCAGCCCCAGGGGGAGCGCACTGCCAGCCCCGCCCACGGCGAACCCGCAGGCCCCGAACCCCCCCACACCCCAGCACAACCCCTGACAGCCCATCCCCAGAATGTCCGCCAGGCAACCAGGGGGGGGTAAGAGAAAAATAAATAAATAATATATATATATATAAATAAATACATAAATAAATAAAATCGAAATTAACAAATCAAGACCCCGACACACACACCCCCGTCCCCAAATGTACTGTTGGTGAGTGTTGTTCTAAAGTGTAATTAAAAGGGAAAGAGAAGGAGCAAAGGCTGGCATTATACCAGTTTCCCCTCCACTCCAACTCTAACCCAGGCCCTTATTGTCTAAATGCATAATGTTGAGTGAGCACAGGAATGGGGGCGAGAGTGATGTCATCCCGCCACCCATAACCATGTGCTCACTCCTTCCCTATATGTGACTTTTATGAAGATGTTTATGAATGAATGTCTAAAGTGTATATAAAATTGAGTCCCAGGTGCTCTGTACAACAGAGATGTAGAACCATTGCAGCACACCCGAGACTCAAATTCCCTACATGTATTAATTTAAGATGAAGAGGGCGGAGGTGCGTGGTGAGGGATGGGGAGAAAATATCTGCAGGAACAATGCTCCCACAGCGAGTCAGCTCCCCCGCTGACCCTGCGTACCCCCCCCCCAGTTCGCCAAGGTCCACCCAAGGAGCGAGGTAGTGGAAACACCTCTCCGACCGCCAGGCCATTGAGCCAAGACCAGAGAGGGACACGGCCCCGAGGGCCGCCAAAGCAGAACCAACAGCCCACACCCACCAGGGCCGCCACGACCCCTGCGAACCGCAGTCAGCCCACAAGGACGACACTACCAAGAGCGCCCGCCCAACCGCCGACAGAGCCAGGAAGCACTGAGAACAGGCCCCAACCAGGGCCCGCTCACCGGCCAAGCATAGTCCAAGACCATCATCAAGGACATCCACTTGGTCCCCACCCCAGAAGAAATACTACACCCACCCTTCATATTAATAACTTTCAGAACATATAACACATTAGACACCCAGGCTGGGTTTGCCCGCCCCCTCCCATTGGCCACCAGTCACACCCCCAGACACCCAACCCCCCAGCACATGAACCCCCAACCCACCAGCGAGCCGAGGGCCCCCGGCCAGAGCCGGGCACCAGAGCGCCAGCCAGCCCATAACCCGGCGACCCGCCCGCCAGAGCCCAAGACCCCCCGATCCCCACCAGGTCCAAGCCCGGGGACGACTCGCCCCCAGAGTCCCAAGCCCCCGGCACCCGCCCCGAAACCACCCCAGCACAGCCGGGTCACCGACCGGTGACCCATGACCGCCGCTACCGACCACCCGTGGGCCCGCATGCCGCCCCTAGCAGACATCCCCCAGAACCCCCCCGGTCCTCCCCAGGTCGAAGACAGGGTCCTCCCCGCCCAAGCAGCCCCAACCCCCGGCGCCCCAAACCCCAACCCCCCACCAGCCCCAATGCCCCACAAGGCCAGATCCCAGACCCCCACCCTCACTACGTAACGGAGCCGATCAAAGAATGCCAAATAGATTGATCCGATGTGTCGGCAGATGCTGTTTCAAGACTAATATGATCTAACAGAAGATTTTTATACTGATTAATGCTAAGATTATTTTTATTTTTCCAATTTACGAGTATGGTTTTCTTTGCGATGCATAAGGCAGTGAAAAGCATATAGGATGTATTTTTTTCCAGTATAACATCTTCAAAGATACCCAATAAGCAAACAGATGGAGAGAGTGGGATATTAAATTTCAAACATTTAGACAAGTCTTCACATACCTGTACCCAGAACCTCTGAACGGGTGGACAGAACCAGAGTGCGTGAATATAATCATCAGGTATATTACTTATGCACTGTGAGCAGTTGTTAGATGGTGTAAAGCCCATCTTAAACATCCGCTGACCTGTATAATGTACTCTATAGAGAACCTTATATTGTATTAATTGTAAATTGGAGATTCTAGTCAATTTAAAAGTATTTGAACATACTTGAGACCAAATTTTTTGTTCGAAGTTGATTGATAAATCTGACTCCCATTTTTCAACAGGTAGTGCTATCGAGTCATCGATTCTAGATAATTTTTTGTATATTTTAGATAATAATTTAGGTGGTTGAAAATTAATAAACTCTAACACACATGTTGGTGTTTCCAACAATGTTTTTTTAAGCTTAAATTTCTTTTTTACAATTGACTTAATTTGTTGATATTGTAGGAAATATTTATTATCAATGTCCGCTCATTCTCAATCAGTTCATCTGGACAGTTTCTTTTTAGTAGAAACGTTTCACCCTCACTCCAGAGGGCTTCGTCAGTCAAAGCAGCAGCATTATCAATGTCATATTGTATTATTAATTTATTAAATGGAATAAAGTCTATGCCCTCAAATATGTGTTCCAGACAATCAATTCCTTTCATTCTCCAACCTGGGAAATTTAACATATTATTTTCTTGTTGAATGTCAGGATTGTTCCAGAGAGGTGTATGTCTACATGGGAGAAGTGAAGACTTTGTCATTTTCAGATACTCCCACCATGCCATCAGAGATGAGCTAATATTGATGCTCTTAAAGCAGACATGTCTTTTTAAAACTGTACTGATAAATGGTAGATCTGAAATCCTAATATCATTACATAAAGTTTGTTCTATATCTATCCAAGTTTCATCTAGTGCATTCGGTTTTAACCACTTTGATATATATTTTAACCTGTTGGCTAAATAGTAGTAATAAAAGTTTGGAAGTTCTAATCCTCCGGTATCTTTAGATTTCTGTAATGTTTTTAAACTAATACGTGGAGTTTTATTTTTCCAAAGGAATTTAGATATAGAAGAGTCTAGTGACTTAAACCATTCAGTTGAAGGTTTATTTGGAATCATTGTAAATAAATAATTTATTCTCGGCAGCACCATCATTTTTACTGAGGCAACTCTTCCCATAAGTGATATGGGTAGAGATCTCCATCTAGTAAGATCGTCTTCAATTTTCTTTAATAGTGGGATATGATTTAATTTTATTAAATCTTCCAATTTAGGAGAGATATTAACACCTAAATATTTAATGTTACCTGATTGTAGTTTTTCATTAAGAGAATTATTAAACACGCAATTTATTGGAAGAACTGTAGACTTTGTCCAGTTTATAGAATAATCAGAAACTTTTGAAAACGAGTTTATTAATTTGATAACATTAGATATTGAGTTTCCTGAGTTCTCAAGAAAAAGCAAAACATCGTCAGCATAAAGACTAATTTTATGTTCTATGTTTCTACCCTTTATGCCTTTAATATCAGCACTTTGCCTTATTGCTGCTGCTAAAGGTTCAATAAAAATAGCAAATAATGCTGGTGAAAGTGGGCAAGCTTGCCTGGTTCCCCTCTGTAAACAGAAGCTTGAAGATAATTGATTATTTGTCCTGACGCACGCTGTTGGTGAACTATACAGGTAGTCCCCGACTTACGAGCGAGTTCCGTCACTAGGGGGCGCTCGTAAGTCAAAAATTCGTAAGTAGGATCACAGTAAAAAAAAAATATATATATATATATATTTTTTTTTTACTTTTTTTTAATAAATGAATACATGTACAGTACTGGACAGTCACCAAGCACTTAGCCTATCCTAACACAGTTTTTAAAGATGAAGGAATAAGTTGAATTGTCTCCCTTTCACATAAAGGGAGCAAGCTCCCTATGGAGCCTGCAGGGAGGAGGGAGACAATTCAACTGACTCCTTCATCTTTAAAAACTGTGTTAGGATAGGCTAAGTGCTTGGTGACTGTACAGTACTGTACATTTATCTATTTATTAAAAATATACAGTATATACAGTATTTTTATTTTTTTTATTTATTAATAGATAAATGTACAGTACTGTACAGTCACCAAGCACTTAGCCTATCCTAACACAGTTTTTAAAGATGAAGGAATCAGTTGAATTGTCTCCCTCCTCCCTGCAGGCTCCATAGGGAGCTTGCTCCCTTTATGTGAAAGGGAGACAATTCAACTTATTCCTTCATCTTTAAAAACTGTGTTAGGATAGACTAAGTGCTTGGTGACTGTCCAGTACTGTACATGTATTCATTTATAAAAAATAAAAAAAAAGTAAAAAAAAATATATATATATTTTTTTTTAATGAGATGCATGCTCGTAAGTCTGGGACCTCGTAAGTCAGAGCGCTCGTAAGTCGGGGACTACCTGTATAATATTTTTAACCAATTAATGAAGTAATTCCCAAATCCAAATTTATTTAAGGTAGCAAATAAGAAATTTCAATTAACTCTATCAAATGCTTTTTCTGCATCTAATGAAAAAATAGCTGTTTCAATATTTTTCAAATATGAATACTCTATTATATTATATAATCTGCGTGTATTTGAGTTTGAGTGTCTTCCTTTTATGAATCCGGTTTGGTCTGGATGTATAATAACAGGAGTTATCTTCTCTAGTCTTTTAGATAAGACTTTACAAATTATTTTAACATCAACATTAATAAGAGAGATTGGACGATAACTGGTAGGTAATACTGGGTCTTTGCCTGGTTTTAATAAGAGACTAATGTTGGCTGAATTCATATGTGTTGGTAGCCTACCATTTTCTTCGGACTCAAATAGCACTCTATAAAATATCGGTTCCAGTATATCCCAGAACTTTTTATAGAATTCTACTGGATATCCATCAGGACCTGGAGATTTCTTATTAGGCATGCTTTTAATTGCATCATGGAGCTCATCTGATGTTAATGGTGAGTCTAGTTTTGATGATTGACTAATATCTAGTTTAGGAAGTGTTACTTTCTCCAAGAATTCATTAATATCCTTATTAGATGGATTTATTTGTGGAGTGTATAGAGTTTTATAGAAATCTTTAAAAATATTGTTTACTTTTCCCTCATCATGAATTATATTTCCATCTTTATCTTTAATACCATAAATAGATGTTTTTTCTTTGTTTAATTTGAGTTGATTAGCTAAAAAGCTACCTGATTTATTACCGTACTCAAAATGATCTAATCTAAGTCTTTTTTCTTTTTATTTGTTGAATAGGATATTATTTTTCCTCTCATGACTGTTTTCCCAGCCTCCCAAAGTGTACATGCTGAAGTTCCTGGCAAGTCATTAAACTCTAAATACGATGCCCATTCTTTTTTAAAATATTGCAAAAATTCTTCTTCTTGAAGTAGTGATGTATTTAATCTCCAACTTGTATTTTTTGTTGTTATTCTTTTATAATCTATATTTACAGTAACTGGTGCATGATCGCTGATAGCAATAGGGTGTATCTCAGTGTCTGAAATGTTTGCCATCAATGAATTGCTTACTATAAAATAATCTAAACGAGAATATGAGTGATGCACATGTGAAAAGAAAGAATATTCTTTGCTATCAGGGTGAAAAGAACGCCATGCATCGCAAAGTCCATAATCGTTCATATACTGTTTAACTATATTTATAGATTGCCAACTGCGTTGAGTTCCCGCTGCATTCAGTCTGTCTATCTTGTCATCTAAACCAAAGTTGAGATCACCTCCCATCACCAGTGAGGAATCCATGTGATTTGATAGATTGGAAAAAAAATCATGAAAAAAAGCAGCGTCGTCTACATTCGGTCCATATATGCTAACAATACAATAATTTTGTCTAAATATAGATAACTTTAATATTATATATCTACCGTTCGGATCTATAAATTGATCTAATACTGTGAAGTCAACATTTTTATGTATTAAAATTGCCACCCCTCTTTGTCTTGAATTATAACAGGCTGAGAATACATTAGGAAACTCTGAAGATTTTAGCTCAACCACAGTTGAGGCCAATTTATGAATTTCTTGGATGTCTTGGTGAAATGTCTGTCTGAAATAAAATTTATCATCATCATCATCAAATACAACATCTGCCTTTAATCTTTTAATCTTGTTAAAAATTCTATATTTTTTATCTTGGCTACCGGCTCCATTAATATTCCATGTGACAAATCTTAAAGTGCCCATACTTGTGTCTGTGAAAATATAGATAAACCACAACCATTATCACAGATATAGAAGATAATAAAACACCCAGGTAAACACATAATCCTTGATGTTTGACTATATATCATTAAGTAATATTCTAAGTGTTGTTTTTAACGATAAATCAGTGATGTATACCTTTATCATGTATTTGTGTAAGCAGATACGAGTGTATATA
This sequence comes from Garcialebias charrua, assembly GCA_038048925.1. Taxonomy (NCBI): domain Eukaryota; kingdom Metazoa; phylum Chordata; class Actinopteri; order Cyprinodontiformes; family Rivulidae; genus Garcialebias; species Garcialebias charrua. The sequence continues at coordinate 22,708 of JBBPBX010050584.1, forward strand.
AGTCCTTGTGTTTGTGTATTAACAAATGTTGAGTTAGAAAAATACAGACAAGAAAAGAAAGTGAAATCATACTGAACACTAAAAGATGACAGATAGAAGAAAAAATAAAAAAAGAACCCTCCTACCACATTAATTGCCATGCCACCGTGTACCACCAGTCTGTGTAACCCACCAATCGAGCTGTGCTGAAAAAAATTACATTTATCTGGTAAGTAATAATGATATCTAGCTAATAATATTAATTATTAATAGTAACTGAAAATCATTCTTACCTTAATGATGACTAATATAGCCATGGAGTAATCTCTGGGTCTCTGAACAGCTGACCATTGATGTACAGTTTGTCCACCGAGATTGCAGCTCTTCTACCTTCATTTAAATTTTGTTTCCTAATCGGGAACAGAACGCGCCTTCTGCTTAAAATCTCTGCAGGGAATTGATCATTCATACTGAAATTGGTGTCACGTAGTTCCCTACCTCGGCTTTTTACCTGCATTTTTTGTTTATAGTGTTCAAATCTGGCTACAATCGGCCGCGGCCTAGTGTCCCCAGCTTTCTTACCTCCGAGGCGGTGAACTCTGTGAAAAGTGATGGAATTAACCACATCACTCGTCAACTTCAGCTGAGTCTGCATGAAGGCCCGAACCGAGGTTTCGACGTCTTCATCTGTTTTCTCTGAGATTCCAGAGAAGACCATGTTTTCCCGCATGCTCCGGGATTGAATCTCCAGTATAGATTCTTTAAATTTTCTATTATCACCGGATAGCTGTGATACCTCTTCGGTGAGCGTTTTAACCGTTCCCCTCAGCTGCTGGTTTTCACTAGCGAGCGATGCTACTTGTTGCTGGCTGAACTCCAAAGAAATTTTCAAGTCTTGGAATTCCTTGTGTAGCAATTCCACCAGTGCTAAACGAGCGTCCAAGCTAGTTAATTTACCGTCAATCGACTCCAGGATCTCTTTAAAGCCCGAACTATCAGTAGACGGTGAAGAAGCGCTATCTAAACTACCGTGTCTGTGCCTTTTAGCATTCGGGGTGCTAGCAGCGGCACCGGAAGTAGCATTAGATTTTCCCATGACAACACTTTCGTAACACTCGTCTACAAACAATTCCAGACTTTGCAAAGTTTCTTCTTCCAGTTTGTTTGATGGGGGGAAAAAAAGTCAGTTAATAGTATTTAATAATACTAACGACTTTTCAACAATATTACATTTACATAGCAACTCAGACTTAGGAAGTCTTTCGAACGAAAGACGAAACGTTTCTACATTTTTTTTGCTTTGTTTTGTTTTATTTTTTGAATGTCCAGAGGACCAGACTTAGCTTTTTTAGAAAATATTACATTTAATTATTTCGTTTTTTATTTACTTATTTTATTTTATACTACATTTAATTAAATCTCTCTAAATCATTTTATTTTTATTTTAAATCATATAAATATTAACTTACCCAAGCTTTATCATACTCACGCACAGTTTTTTCCTCTAACTTCTCAGCAACAGCTCATTGCAGCTCCACATTGTCACACCTGCAGCAATCACCTCCTCACACCTGCAGCAATCACACCTTTCTCCTCGGATCATATATCTCACCCACCTGGATCAGAAAGACTCCTATGTCCGTATGCTCTTTGTGGACTTCACATCTGCCTTCAACACCATGATCCCCCAAACTCTGATGGACAAACTATCCACACTTGGACTAAGCCCCTCCGTTTGTAACTGGGTACTAGACTTTTTAACAAACAGACCACAGTCAGTGAGGATCCACAACTTCTCCTCCACCATTGCCCTCAGCACTGGCTCTCCTCAAGGATGTGTGTTGAGCCCCTTTCTGTTCACTCTGCTCGCATATGATTGTGCAACTACCCATCCAGGTTGTCATTTTGCAAAATTTGCAGATGATACAGCGGTGGTGGGATGCATCACAAACAATGATGAGTCCAGCTACAGGCAGGAGGTGGAACACCTGGAGAGCTGGTGTAAAGAGAATAACCTTCATATGAATGTGAAGAAGACAAATGAGATGATTGTGGACTTCAGAAGGAACAAACAAACACACACCCCACTGAACATAGGTGGATCAGTGGTGGAAGTGGTCCCCAGTAGGAATGTGCGATATGGCCTAAAATTCATATCACAATATGTATTGTGAATGGTGGCGATAACGATATATATCGCAATGTGTTTTTGGTATAAAACTTGCAATAGAAAA
>JBBPBX010050585.1:0-18365 GCA_038048925.1 Garcialebias charrua
AGGAAACTTTCATTAACAATGTGGCTACGGTTTTACACCAGAGGTGCTTCCTGACCCAGCCTGGGCTCAAACCTGCAGCCTCAGGATTACAAGCCGACCACCGAGCTACTGCAACCCCACTGAACGGAAAAAAAAAAGACCTCGGTTTAAACATTCATCTGCATTGTTTATGTTCCATTAGGCTCACGCTTTATTCCCCCACCACCACACCACCCCTCGTTTTTCACATGAAGGCATAAATTGCTTCAGGCTACTTTCATGGAACAGCGACTCGTACGACCTGAGTTACAACAGAGACATCCACAAAACACTCTGCGAGAGAGGAATAAAAAGAGTTACGATGATGCAAAATAAATAAATAAAAAGTGCAGGATGCTGCGGTTAAAAACTTTTTTTTCTTCAGACCTAATTATGATGTTGTGGAAATGCATTTTGCCAAGGCGTAATTTTAATATCAAACTCTTCTAGAACTGAAGCTGCATTAATCAAAGACTCTGCATTAATTACATAAAACGAACAAAGGGATCTTGTTGCTGCTGATAAACACCATCGGAGTTACTAGTGGAAGTTAATGCAAATGGGGTCCTTGGAGAACAACTGCAGAATGTGTGTGAGAGCGAGTGTGTGTTGGAAAAAAAGGGCTTTGCATGAATTTTAGGGCCACACACGATCACACTAACAATGACGAGCCCCTGCATTTCTCAAGGAAAACCCCACATATTGAGGATTAGGGTCATTAACAATTCCATTTTTCTCAACTTGCTATAAAAAATGTACAAATCCACCATAGCCGATAAAAAAGCAGTTAAAAAGTCTGGGCTTTATCTTGATTTGCAAAGCTGCCAGTGAACTGTCTTTGTGTGGGTGGGCATCTCTTAGATGTTAGGGTAGATGCATTATTTAAAAAGCTGCTATTCTAATATTTATTACTCTTTTGTGAGTTTTATGCTCTTGCTGCGTATGAGGAAGCAGCTATGACATCATAACTTTGGACATCAGATTGATGATGCAACACATTAAAGGCAGAAGTCACAACAAACGTATTATTGTGGAAGTGGATCAGTTTGACGTACATCTAAAAATGATAAGGCTGTGGGAAGTAGGGGGTTCAGAGGGTGCTGCAGCACCCCCCAGATTGATGATAAATATGTACAGTACTGTATATCTAAATAATACGTACATGGTCCAAGAATCAATGAAACATGAAAATCAAAACAATTTCCATTAGTGATGCAAATGTTTAAATTCTAATCATTTCAATCAATCACTCAATCAAACTTTATTTATAGAGCCCTTTTCAGCAGCCAGAAGGTGCACAAAGTGCTGAACAATACAGAAGTAAAAAACAATCAATTAAAAAATTTAGAAAACAGCCAGTTAAACATTAAAAACAATTAAAACATAACAAGAATGACAAAGAAATACTAGGTATTAAAAGCCTGCCTGAATAAAAAGGTTTTAAGATTAGATAAAAAAAACTCCATATCAGTGATGGAACACAAGTCCAGAGGTAGCTGATTCCAGAGTCTGGGCGCAACAACAGAAAAGGCCCGGTCACCCCATCGTTTGTAGTTGGACTTTGGGACAGATAGTAGAAATGTATTAGATGATCTCAGTGTTCTCCTATATTCACGGACAGCTACAAGATCAGTCAAATATAGTGGGGCAAGACCACTGAGAGCTTTAAAAGTGAATAATAAAAGTTTAAATTTAATTCTAAAATCGATTGGAAGCCAGTGGAGAGAAAATAAAACAGGGGTAATGTGTTCACGTCTGGAGGTGTTGGTTAAAAGTCGAGCTGCAACATTTTGGACCAATTGTAGGCATCTAATGGCGGATTTGGAGATTCCTGCATACAGTATAGGGAATTGCAGTAGTCGAGCCTTGAGGTGATAAAAGCATGAATGGCCTATTCCAAATCAAAACAATTTAAAAAAGGCTTAACTTTGTATAAAAGACATTTGATATTATTGAGTTTTGTAAACTTAATATAAAACCCAGCACTGTGTGCAAATTTACCCACAACAAAATGTTATCGTTGCATTAACACTATAAGTCCCAGAGAAGGGTCATTCAACATTTCTACTTTTGGAACCCAGAGACGGGTCGAGTGACCCGAAGGATTTTAGCTAACATCCTATAATGAGCTGTTAACAGGCGCTTTTGTTTTGTAAATAAGGCCATTACTGGCGCACCACAGGAGGGGGCACACTAATTTGACTAAGGCTGCGCTTTTTTGCGCAAGTGAACTTGGCTTCTAAATCCCCCGGTCCCTTTCAGTGGGCTACATATGTTGGTCCGTCACTTGACCTCAGGTCATGTGACCTATGTCGGTCCGTCAGTTTACCTCAGGTCATGTGACCTGTGTCGGTCCGTCAGTTGACTTCATGTCGTGTGACCTGTGTCGTTTTGTCAGTTGACCTCAGGTCATGTGACCTGTGTCGGTCCGTCAGTTGACCTCAGGTCATGTGACCTGTGTCGGTCCGTCAGTTGACCTCATGTCGTGTGACCTGTGTCGGTCCGTCAGTTGACCTCAGGTCATGTGACCTGTGTCGGTCCGTCAGTTGACTTCATGTCATGTGACCTGTGTCGTTGTGTCAGTTGACCTCAGGTCATGTGACCTGTGTTGGTACGTCAGTTGACCTCATGCCGTGTGACCTGTGTCGGTCCGTCAGTTGACTTCATGTCGTGTGACCTGTGTCATTTTGTCAGTTGACCTTAGGTCATGTGACCTGTGTTGGTCCGTCACTTGACCTCAGGTCATATGACCTGTGTCGGTCCCTCAGTTGACCTCATGTCATGTGACCTGTGTCGGTCCCTCAGTTGACCTCATGTCATGTGACCTGTGTTGGTCCGTCAGTTGACCTTAGGTCATGTGACCTGTGCTGGTCCGTCACTTGACCTCAGGTCATGTGACCTGTGTTGGTCCGTCACTTGACCTCAGGTCATGTGACCTGTGTTGGTCCGTCAGTTCACCTCAGGTCATGTGACCTGTGTCAGTCCGTCACTTGACCTCAGGTCATGTGACCTGTGTCGGTCAGTCAGTTGACCTCAGGTCATGTGACCTGTGTCGGTCCGTCAGTTGACCTCAGGTCATGTGACCTATGTCGGTACGTCAGTTGACCTCATGCCGTGTGACCTGTGTCGGTCCGTCAGTTGACCTCATGTCGAGTGACCAGTGTCGGTCCATCAGTTGACTTCATGTCGTGTGACCTATGTCGGTCCGTCAGTTGACCTCAGGTCATGTGACCTGTGTCGGTCAGTCAGTTGACCTCAGGTCATGTGAGCTATGTCGGTCCGTCAGTTGAACTCAGGTCATGTGACCTAAGTCAGTACGTCAGTTGACCTCATGCCGTGTGACCTGTGTCTGTACGTCAGTTGACCTCATGCCGTATGACCTGTGTCGGTCCGTCAGTTGAACTCATGTCGAGTGACCAGTGTCATTCCATCAGTTGACTTCATGTTGTGTGACCTATGTCGGTCCGTCAGTTGACCTCAGGTCAAGTGACCCGTGTTGGTCCGTCAGTTGACCTCATGTCGTGTGACCAGTGTCGGTCCGTCAGTTGACTTCATGTCATGTGACTTGTGTCGTTTTGTCAGTTGACCTCAGGTCATGTGACCTGTGTTGGTCCGTCACTTGACCTCAGGTCATGTGACCTGTGTCGGTCCGTCACTTGATCTCATGTCATGTGACCTGTGTCGGTCTGTCAGTTGACTTCATGTCGTGTGACCTGTGTTGGTCTGTCACTTGACCTCAGGTCATGTGACCTGTGTTGGTCCGTCACTTGACCTCAGGTCATGTGACCTTTGTCGGTCCGTCAGTTGACCTCATGTCATGTGACCTGTGTCGGTCCGTCAGTTGACCTCATGTCGTGTGACCTATGTCGGTCCGTCAGTTGACTTCATGTCATGTGACCTGTGTCTGTCCGTCAGGTGACGGACAACAATAGGTCAAGCATGTTTTAGAACACAGCAATGGGCCACCTGCATGTGCCGGCACGCACCGTATATACATGTGCCAAGGACAAGGAGAGAGACAGTACTTGTAAGCAAAATAATTTATTTGACAGAACATCAAAGTTACAGGATAGTCAGCACAGCAGAATAAGACAATTTTATGCATAAAATTGTTCTGGAGCAGACAAAGCTTTCCGTTCAGTGGATGTCCCAAAATGTTCAACTGTGAGATAACTTCAGGGTCTGTTATGTGTGAATTCAGGTCAGGGCCTCTCTTCTGACTAAGGGGGGAAGTGCAAGCAGAGTCTTACTTACCTGGTGGAAACATTGGAATGCAGTTTGTGCAGTCTGGTGTGGTGGGGGTGTCTGAGTTGTGTGCACGCATATTTATAACAAAAGGCAGTTAATGGCCCACTAATGTGGACCCACTAATGGCCCACTAATGGTTGGTTTGGACTAAGGGTCTTTTGACCCTCTTTCAGGACTTCTGGGGGGAGGTCGAAAATCCTGGGACTTCTAGTGTTAAAGGTGCAATACCGTATTCTCCGACGTATAAGTCGCACCTTTTTGCCTACATTTCTAAGCCCTGCGACTTATAGGCCGGTGCGACTTATACGTCGATTTTTCCAATATTTTGGTCATAATTTGACTTTGGTCAAAAACTCCAAAAATGGTGCAGTACCAGTTTCGGCCGCTATGGGCGCTAAGAAACCCTTTACAGTACCTACACTGTTGACATCTGCCTGGTCCAAAAATGGTGCAGTGACACAGAAGATGAAGACTTCAATGGTTTTGAATAAATAAATAAAAACCATAAAATAAATACAGTATCTGTTTCTGTCATCATTTTAAACTGAGACACGTTTTTTACTGTAATGTCAGCTAATAAAAATATATTTTTATGTGTTTATCTTTAAAGATAAATGATGAAAGACACAAAATATACAAAAATTATGTTCATTTATTAATGAAAAGTTCAACTAAGACACATCAAACAAAATACTGTAGTTTTTATGTGATAATCTTGTCAAAAGTCCTTCCAAACAATTTGGCAGCCAGTCCAAAATAATGTTCATTTATTAATGAAAAGTTCAACTAAGACACATCAAACAAAATACTGTAGTTTTTATGTGATAATCTTGTCAAAAGTCCTTCCAAACAATTTGGCAGCCAGTCCATTTTGGGCAAAACACCAGTTCACGTGAGGTGCGACCTATAGGCCGGTGCGACTTATACGTTGATTTTTCCATTTAATTGGGCATAATTAGGTTGGTGCGACTTATACTCCGGTGCGACTTATACGCCGACGAATACGGTATGTAAATTCTGGAACACGCTGGGACTTAGGAAAATTTTGAACAGAGACACTTTTCTGGTCCCTCCCCCTCAGAGCCATATATGGCTCTGCTCCCCCTCGCTCTCGCAGCTCTGCTTCCGAATGCTCCGCCTCCACTGCATGTCCTGTCAGCCGCTGCGAAGTTCTGTGATTATATGTTAATAAAACGTTCTAAAAAATAAAATAAAAACATGGAGCGCTGGTCCAGCACACCAGAACACCATGAAATCTGCAGAGGCTCGCGCAGCCACGTTGCCAACGTGACGTTGGACATGAGTTTAATTCGCTCGTGACAAATTCATTTATTTCCTCAATGTCATGGGTCAGTGGAGGATGAAGCGATCACTTGACTTTTGGCAAAAAAACAAAAGAAAAGTCCAGATCAGGGATGAAGAAGGGGAATTTAATACATTTGTGTCACATACAAAACAGTTTTGCATCGCTTTGCAATACTTTGAACGAGAACCTGCGCGGCCGCTGCGGCTGGGACAGGCGGGGGCGTGGGTTAGGAGCGTGAGAAGTGAGAAGCTCTGTTTTTATTGGCTGCTTAACGGCGGGTCACTGTGGCTTTTTAGAAATGCTTTTAGAGAAGCAAGGGGACTATAGTTTTTTTCAGAGATTACTTTGTCTAACATCAGTCTATCAGGAGATAGTGACAGAGTGAAGAAATATGTTTGGCTTTAGTTCGTGAAGAAGAAGTTATTCATGAAGCGAACAGCAGATGTCATCAAAGCCATCGTGATTCCTCTTACAGTGCTCTGTAAGAGGAATCACAATGGCTTTGCTGACATCTGCTGTTCGCTTTTTGAATGTGAAACCTCTCCTGAAAAAAAAGTCAGCACGGACAAAAGAAACCATGCTGTTTGATTTTTGATCACTCAAAATAACTTCTTCTTCACGAACTGGAGCCAAATCGCTAAAATCTAAAGTTTTAAATGGCTAAATTCGATGGATGCGTTTGTATCTTTATTCATTGTATTAAATGTGCCGTTGGAGCAGAGCTCTGTGTCTGACGTCACAATCACGTGACCGGAAAAACCCGAATTTACCGTGTAAATAAACGGCGCTAATTTTAAACTATTTTGGAGAGGAATTTTCATTAATTTCACATTGTTTTAGCAAAAACGATCAGAGGTCAATCTTAATATATATATATATATATATATATATATAGATATATATATATATATATATGTTGTGCCATTTTATGGAAAGTTAAAAGATGATGTCAGTGGCTTTAAAGCTGCAGTCTGCAGTTCTGTAGTGCAGTCTGTAAGTTGTCTAAAAATATATTTTTAACATATTTCTTCACTCTGTCACTATCTCCTGACAGGCTGATGTTAGACAAAGTAATCTCTGAAAAAAACTATACAATGTAGTCCCCTTGCTTCTCCAGGTGGTAAATAAGAATTTCAAAAAAGCCACAGTGACCCGCCAATAACCAGCCAATAAAAACAGAGTTTTTAACCAGCCAATAAAAACAGAGTTTTTAAGCCAATAAAAAATTGTAAAGCAATGCAAAACTGTTTTGTATGTGACACAAATGTATTAAATTCCCCTTCTTCATTCCTGATCTGGACTTTTCCTTTGTTTTTTTGCCAGAAGTCAAATGATCACTTCCTCCTCCGCTGAGTCATGACAGAAACATTCAGGAAATGAATGAATTTGTCATGAGCAAATTTAACTCATGTCCAACGTGGCTGCGCGCGGCTCTGCATATTTCATGGTGTTCTGGTGTGCTGGACCAGCGCTCCCTGTTTTTATTTTATTTTTTAGAACATTTTATTAACATATAATCACAGAGCTTCGCAGCTGCTGGCAGGACATGCAGTGGAGGCGGAGCATCACCGACAGCAAGAGGGAGCAGAGCCATATATGGCTCTGAGTGGGGAGGGAACAGAATGCTTTCCCAGATGAAAATTTTCCTAAGTGCTGCGTTCTACAAAAACTGCAGACTGAACCTTTAAACTGTAAAACTGGTTTGCAATTTAGTGTGCTCTTTAATTAAGTTTTTGTGTTTTTAATTAAAATTCTCATGACTTTTGATTGCAGAGATTTTTTTAAGGGTAGAAGCAGAAATATTTACTTGAAGGGGCAGCTCTTGTGTGATATTAGGAAGCTTGTAAGTGGCTGTTGTGTTCAAAATTAGTCTTTATGTATTTTTTTTTTTCAGGTTACATGTCCAATATAAGTTTTAATTGTTCAAGGCAGTCAAATTTGTTCATAACTTTATTATTGGTAAGCCTGAGAGTTAATGGATCCAAGCACCCTGTCAAAAGGTTCCCGGATCCTGTTTCTGCAGGATCCAGCTCAAATTAAGCTCTGGATTTAACCAAAAAAGATTTGCACTCTGTCATTACTCATTATAAAATAATCTTATCCTATGGTCAGTGGTATGCATTTGTTCAAGCAACTTTCAGCTTTTATTTACAATTTTGCAGTAAACACTTACGAATTTTAGAACGTCAACAGGGTAAAGAGTGAACGAATCTGCCTTTTTTCCCTCATCCCTACCTAAATTATGCACTGGAGCATTGTTTATCCATCAAACCAGGCCCTCTTCCAGCAATCCACTCACAAAGAAATACAGAATTAATTGGCAACACCAAAGCAGAGTCACAACAAACAGACAACTTTCTTCCTCTCTCCGTGATGCAAATGATATTCAGAGACGAGGGGGAAAAATGAGCCTGCGATGTTTCATGTTTCATTCCTTTTGGTTTTAATGCCAAAACAGAGCTGCTCTGAAGAGTGTTTTACCTCTCCGCCCACACTTCCCCTGGGCTCCAGCTGGATTTTCCCGAATTAAACAAATGCAGGACAGTGAGCAGCAATCGAGAAGGCAAATGAAGGATTGTGAGTGACGGTCTGATAATTGGGGTCCGCAGCTTGCTTTCCATCCTCTCTGATCTGGGGACAGGAAAGGAACACAAGTCAGGAAGGGATGAAGCGGCAGGGCTTACTCAGCAGAAGATCCTGTTTGAAGCAGGGACACACACACACACACACACAACCTTGTGCTCTTAACAGCCCAGTAGTGCACTCTGAAGTGACTTTCTTAGATATATTGCGTGTGTCTCACCTGTTTTGAAAGTTACTCTTCAGCTGTGTTATCAGCAGCCCTTGTGGAGTGTGCTATTTATCCATTCAGATGGGTGGAGTGGGGGGGTGCTAAATGGTGCACCTTGGCGTGAGCTGTTTACTGCTGAGCCTCTCAGAGCGGTGAAACATGCATTCAATTTGACTAATAAATCATTGATGGTCTTTTGCGAATCGATGGAAATGCAGTGTCAGTTTTGATACTTGATTAGCATTTCTGTCACTTCGCCTTACGTTTAACATAACTCCAGCTGTGCAACTCAATTCGTGCTGCCCATGGGCATGAGCACGACGAACCATTCCTCAAAGTGACAGCCGGTCGTAGAAGCACATCCACAAACGTGTGATTTCACTGAATATATGAAACAAATAAAATGCAATGCAAGGCGTGCCGTTAAAAATGGAACGGGGACGGATGAATGGAGCTTTGTCTTTTGTCTTCGGAGCACAAATCCATCACTGCAGCGTTTGCTTTGATAATTCATGCATTCGCCTTAAAAAGTCTGTTTAATCCGCTTTAGTTTATGGAATTATGAGAAAAAATATCCATGCAGACAAGACACGTTTTGAATTATTTTATAAATTCATGTAGCTTTGCTCTAAAGTAAGAAGTTGTCAGATGATTATTATAACAAGAATGTTTTATTATAAAACGTATCTTCTATCGAGGCTAAACTAATGTGATTTATGAAAAGATAAGTAATAATTTACACAATGATGATATCAACCTTGCCACCAGTTTGTTCAAGGCGAAGCTAAGGTTGTTGTTATTTATACATGCAGACTTTTCATATTTGTTTATTAATAAATGGTGCTGTTTGGATGCCTAAAAGTGTGGAAGTTGTGATAATAGTGTGAATGTTTAGGAAGCAGTCACACTATTGTGATTCTTTTTTTTTCGTACATTTTTCAGCATCTTCCTTGTTCCACAGCTTTTGCGCTATTTCAACAAATCATAAATTAAAACGTTCAGTTCTTTCAGGACAATCCTGCTATGACTTTTGGTATTGGTGCAGCTTTAGCTTTTTGAAATATTTAGCTTTTTTGCCTTTATTTTTCACATAAAAAATGAATTGAGCTCATTCTACATCCTTCAAATCATTCATATTCTTTTCACATTTTGTTCTGGTTCAGATTCTTTCAGCTTATTTGAGCAAATTTTAAAATTTTAAAGCTACTTTCAGCTAATTTCAACTACCGGTAGTTTTTCCCCCCAGCAGTTTTGTGCTCCTTTCAGGTTATATCTGCTAACTACAGCTTCTCTTAAATTCGTTCAGCTAATTTATGCTCCGTTCAGACCGTTTCTGCTAGTTGCAGCTTTTTTGCTATTTCACCAACTAGTTACTGTAGCTGTTTGTATGCTTATCTTTTCTTTTTCAGCTAATTCCACATTTTTTCCACTTGTTTCAACCTTTTTTGGCCTAATTCAGCTACTATGTGTGCTCGCAATTTCCTTCTAGTTCAAGCTCCCTTCTGAAAGGGGAAGCTGAAGAAAGAAGAATGTTGTGAGAAATTCAGAGAGGAACTGTCAAAGTCAAAGTCAACTTTATTGTCAGAACTGCAATATGTACAGGACATACACAGGACCGAAATTGCGTTTCTCTCTCAGTCCCTCGGTGCAAGAGTAAAAGGCTGTTAAAGGCTCTGGGTGGTAAGAAAGAGCTTCCAAATGACATGGGCTACTACAGCAACATCAATTAGAGAGACAGGTAGGAAGGTACGTGGTGTGCCATCTAGACAGAGAATGGATGATAAGGAAACCTGGTGGTGGAATAGTGAAGTGCAGGACGCTGTTCAAAGAAAGAGGGTAGCCAAGAAGAAATATGACGGTGAGAGGACTGAAGGGAGGAGACAGGAATATAAGGAGATGGGACGTAGAGCAAAGAGGGAAGTAGCCAAGGCAAAGCAGAGGGCGTACAATGAGTTGTATGGGGGATTGGACACTAAAGAAGGCAAGAAGGACTTGTACGATTGGCAAGACAGAGGGATCAGGCTGGAAAGTATGTGCAGCAGGTTAGGCTTATTAAAGATGGGAATGGTAATGTTCTAAAAAGTGAGGAGAGTGTGACAGGAAAATGGAAGGATTACTTTGAATAGCTAATGAATGAAGAGAATGAAAGAGAAAGAAGAGTGGAGGTCATAGAAACTGTGGACCATGGGAAGTGGGGAAGATTAGCGAGGGTGAAATCTGGAAAGCTCTGAAAAGAATGAAGATGGGGAAGGCAGTAGGACCTGATGACATACCAGTGGAGGTTTGGAAATGTCTTGGAGAGATGGCAGCAAGGTTTTTGACTCAAATATTTAATGGAATATTTGAGGGTGAGAAAATGCCTGAGGAATGGAGAAGTGTGCTGGTGCCCATTTTTAAGAACAAGGGTGATGTACAGAGTTATAGCAACTACAGAGGAATTAAGTTGATGAGCCACATGATGAAGATCTGGGAGAGAGTTGTGGAAGCAAGACTTAGACAAGAGGTGACTATCTGTGAGCAGCAGTATGGTTTCATGCCAAGAAAGAGCACCAAAGATGCCATCTTTGCTTTGAGAATGCTGATGGAGAAGTACAGAGAGGGTCAGAAAGAACTCCATTGTGTATTTGTGGATTTAGTAAAAGCATGACAGGGTGCCGAGGGAGGAGGTGTGGAATTGCATGAGGAAATCTGGAGTGGCAGAGAAGTATGTTAGACTGGTACAAGACATGTATGAGGACAGCAGGACAGTGGTGACATGTGCTGTAGGAGTGACAGATAGCTTCAAGGTGGAGGTGGGATTGCATCAAGGATCGGCTCTGAGCCCCTTCTTGTTTGCTCTGGTGATGGACCGACTAACAGATGAGGTCAGGCAGGAATCCCCATGGACTATGATGTTTGCAGATGACATTGTGATCTGTGATGAGAATAGGGAACAGGTGGAAGAGAACTTGGAGAGGTGGAGGTATGCACTTGAAAGAAGAGGAATGAAAGTCAGCCGTAGTAAGACAGAGTGCATGTGTGTGAATGAGAGGGAGGCTGTTGGAACAGTGAGACTACAAGGATCAGAGGTCATAAAGGTGCAGGACTTCAAGTACTTGGGGTCCACTATCCAGGAAAATGGGGAATGTGGGAAAGAGGTGAAAAAGAGAGTCCAGGCAGGAGGGAGTGGATGGAGAAAAATATCAGGAGTGACTTGTGACAAAAAGGTGTCAGCAAAGGTCAAAGGAAAAGTTTACAAAACAGTGGTGAGACCAGCTATGTTGTATGGGCTGGAGACAGTGGCACTGACAAAAAGACAGGAGAAAGAACTGGAAGTGGCAGAAATGAAGATGCTGAGGTTCTCCTTAGGAGTGACAAGGATGGATAAGATCAGGAATGAGATCATCAGAGGTACAGCACATGTTGAACAACTGGGAGATAAAGTTAGGGAGGCCAGACTGAGATGGTTTGGACATGTCCAGAGGAGGGACAGTGGATATATTGGTAGAAGGATGTTAGAAATGCAGCTGCCAGGAAAAAGACACAGAGGAAGGCCAAAGAGGAGATATATGGATGCAGTTAGAGAAGACATGAAAGTAGTTGGAGTGAGGACAGAGGATGTAGAGGACAGAGTGAGGTGGAGGAGTATGACTCGTTGTGGCGACCCCTGAAGAGGGAACAGTCAAAAGAAGAAGTTTAAGCTCCCTTCTGCCTTTTTAGCTACTTTTCAGCTGTATTTTCTAACTTCAGCTTTTTTCAGATCATTTCCAATGTTGTGCTCATTTCTGCTTCTTTCAAGATGGCCGCACTCCGACCGGCAGCAGCTTCATGGGCTCTCAGTTCATCTCTAGCTTTTAGTAGTTTTAATAGCGATTCTGTACCTGACTCTGCACGTTTTATGCGGGTGAATTATAGCCGAACTGAACTGTTGAGAATTGGAGCGGATTTGCCATAGGGAACAGCTGAAATCAGCAACAAACTCAAATCTACGCTTGGCAGGATGCAGCTTTTGAAGTCTTCCACCTGGAAGCTGCAGTGGAGGTGCTCTTGCTTACGCTCTGGCGAAAAGAAAAGGAAGCGGTGCTCCCGGCGTCAGAAGCGAGGCTGCCGGGCGGGGATTATGGTGAGACTGAAGGCGGACGCTAAAACCGGGAGACCCCCGATGCCGGCTCTTTTTCTGTCTAACGTCTGCTCGCTGGACAACAAAATGGATTTGCTTCGTCTGAGAGTGACAACGTCGGAGGAAATGCAGAAGTGCTCTGTGCTTTGCCTCACGGAAACGTGGATTTCTAAGGAAACACCAGACTCTGTGTATGAACTGGATGACAGACTTGTTTTCAGAGCGGATCGCTGCACAGAGACTACGGGGAAAACACGAGGCAGCGGTGTCTGTGTGTACGTGAGTACAGATTGGCGTAAAAACTGTGCTATTATAAAAAGCCTTTGCACAGCTGCTGTGGAGCTAATCACAGTGAGGTGTCGCCCCGTTATCTACCCCGCGACTATTCAGTGATCCTTATCACAGTTATCTACATCGCCCCAGATGCTAATGCTAATGTCACCCTAGAAGAAATTCATGACTTACTCAGCTCGCTGCAGTGTAAATACCCAGAGGGGCTCTGCATTGTTTTAGGTGACTTCAACCACGTGAATTTAAAGGACTCTCTCCCTACCTTCAATCAACACATATCCATAGCAACACGAGGGAGTAACACACTCGATCACGTCTACACAAATGCAGGCGCGTACACAGCGAAGCCACGCCCACCGCTCGAGGGTTCTGATCATTTATCACTCCTCATGGTCCCAGCACAACTCCCCCCACTAAGACGTTGTAAACCAGAACAAAAGGAAGTAAAAATTTGGCTCCAGGACAGCACACCCATGCTGAGAGACTGCTTTGAAAAAATGGATTGGTCTGTCTTCAGGGAGGCAGCTACTGATGGAAACTCATTGGATCTGGAACTTTATGCATCCTCAGTTCTGGGTTATATTAGCACATGCTCTGAAAATGTATCCATAAAAAAATATGTTAAATCTCTCCCCAACACAAAACCCTGGTTAAACAAAGAGGTTCGCACCCTGCTGGCAGCCAGGAACACTGCCTTCAAGTCTGGAGACTCAGAGGAGCTGAGGAAGACCAGGAAAGAGCTGGTTGCTGGCATTAAGAGGGCAAAGGCCACATATGCACAGAGGATCGAGGGACAGTTCACCTCACAAGACCCAGGGAGCATGTGGAAGGGCATCAAATGCACAACTGATTATAAAATCAGGAGCAAACAGTGCCCCAAAGACCCATCTCTGCCTGATGCCCTCAACAAGTTCTATGCATGGTTTGAAGACCCAAATAGACCACCCAGCACCAGACTCACCTCATCACCAGAGGAAGAGCATCTCAGCGTGACCACAACAGAAGTGAGGAGTAGTCTCAGAAGGATCAACCCTCATAAAGCAACTGGACCGGACAACATCCCCGGGAAAGTTCTGAAGGAATGTGCAGACCAGCTCTGTGAGGTGCTGGCTGACATCTTCAACACCTCACTTGCTCTGGAAACAGTCCCCACCTGCCTGAAGACCGCCACCATCATCCCAGTCCCAAAAAGCTCCACAGTGACTGGTCTGAACGACTATCGGCCGGTGGCCCTCACCCCGATAGTTGCAAAATGCTTCGAAAAACTGGTCATGACCCACATCAAAACAACCGTCAACATCAACGAGGACCCTCATCAGTATGCTTACCATGAGTACCGATCAACAGAGGACGCAATCTCGTCCGTGGTCCACACTGCTCTCACCCACCTGGATCAGAAAGACTCCTACGTCCGTAGGCTTTTTGTGGACTTCACATATGCCTTCAACACCATGATCCCCCAAACTCTGATGGACAAACTATCCACACTTGGACTAAGCCCCTCCGTTTGTAACTGGGTACTAGACTTTTTAACAAACAGACCACAGTCAGTGAGGATCCACAACTTCTCCTCCTCCACCATTGCCCTCAGCACTGGCTCTCCTCAAGGATGTTGTGCCATCTTTCAGTTTGTGTATTACAGTTACAAAAATTAAGTAGAATTATTCATTTTATGATCTAGTTTGTGTATTACAGTTAAGAAAATTAAGTAGAAAAAATAAAATAACAAAAAAATTGGAAAATTAAGTAGAAAAAAAGTAGATTTTTTTTTTTTAAGTGTGATGTAGTTTGTGTATTAGTTAGAAAAATTGTGTATTAGTTAGAAAAATTAAGTAGAATTATTCATTTTGTGATGTAGTTCGTGTATCACAGTTAGAAAAATTAAGTAGAAATATGGGTGATGTAGTTTGTGTATAACAGTTAGAAAAATTAAGTAGAATTATTCATTTTGTGATCTAGTTTATGTATTACAGTTAGAAAAATAAGTAGAATTATTCATTCTGTGATGTTGCTTGAAGGTTATCATTGGTTGAACAAACTGTGAAATAGGGGCAGATATAATAAGATTTCATCTTCTTTCTGCTCCCTTCATTTTATCCTACTTGTATTCTTGTATCTGATGAAACTGTCTTGTATTGTTCTTTTAAAATGAATGAATAAACATCAATCAATCAATCAATCAATGTGTGTTGAGCCCCCTTCTGTTCACTCTGCTCACATATGATTGTGCAGCTACCCATCCAGGTTGTCATATTGTAAAGTTTGCAGATGATACAGCGGTAGTGGGATGCATCACAAACAATGATGAGTCCAGCTACAGGCAGGAGGTGGAACACCTGGAGAGCTGGTGCAAAGAGAATAACCTTCACATGAATGTGAAGAAGACAAAGGAGATGATTGTGGACTTCAGAAGGAACAAACAAACACCACACCCCACTGAACATAGGTGGATCAGTGGTGGAAGTGGTCTCCAGCTACAAGTACTTGGGGGTACACTTGAATGATAATCTCAGCTGGACCAACAACACCACCAGCCTGATCAAGAAAGGTCATCAGAGACTCTACTTCCTCAGACGGCTGAGACGAGCTGGTCTGAGTAGCCCAGTCCTCACCTCCTTCTACAGGTGTGCAGTGGAGAGCATCCTGTGCTCCAGCATCAACGTGTGGCATGGAGGCTGCACAGTTGCAGAAAGAAAAGCTCTGCAGAGAGTGGTGAAGGCTGCACAGAGGTCTGTTGGAGTCAGTCTCCCCACCATCACAGACATTTACACTTCGAGATGCAGGAAAAGAGCCACCTGCATCATGAAAGACCCCACTCACCCAGCACACACACTCTTTGCCCCACTCCCCTCAGGACGGAGGTTGAGGAGCATCAAATGTAGAACCACTACCCTCAGGACGGAGGTTGAGGAGCATCAAATGTAGAACCACTAGACTGAGGAACAGCTTCTACCCTGAGGCTGTTAGACTCATGAATAAATAAATAATAAGAATAATCACTGTGAAATATCACATCATGCTGATGCTGATCTGTTTTCTTGTTGCTGTGTTCATCTGTGACCATCTGCTCATAAAGACTCATGTTCGTGCTGCTGTTTGTAATGACGTTTTTCTATTACTCTAGGGCTTAGTGTATTTCTAGTTGGATGTTTTTCTTAGTTCATATCCTAGATGTTATTACTGTTTTTCTCTTACATTTTGTTGTTGGATGTAACTGGGACCCTGTGTACATAATCTCATTTCATCACTACATGCGGTGCAAATGACAATTAAAGGTTGGTTTATACTCTGCAAGATGCCCCGGCGCATGTCTTTTACCCCCCGTTGAGTGAGCAAACATTGCACAACTTTTGGCCGCACTCCCGCTGCTATCCCCCGTTCGACAGCCTGTCGTGTACATAGCCCCCAAGCAGAACTCCGAGACGCCGACGATGCGGCTCGCAGCGTGTGATTGGTTCAAAGTTTGTGGGCGTTTTTTGTTTTTGCTTTGACAGACAGGGGTAGATTTGAAGAGAAACTTGTATGTGTGTGAGCACGCAGGGCAAACCGTGCGCACTTTGCGCATTGCCCCCAAACACACACACACACACACACACACACACCAATACATATATATATAAATATATATATATATATATATTTATTTACGCGTGCGCACTCAAAGCATGCGCGCGCCTGCATGCACCCTTTAAAAGAAAGCAAATTCCACTGTGAAACAACAAGCTGTGTTGGTCTAGTGGTAAAGACTTTGCGCTCCCACTCAAAAGACGTGAGTTCGAATCTCACATGGTTGAGTTTTTTTTGTTTGTTTTTACATACGGTTATACGGGTACAGCGGGCAAAACTGTAACTAAAGCCTATTTTGTGTGAGAAATCATTTAATATCTTATATTTTTTTATATATGTGATTGCTATTTGAATTGATTGTTAATTTTGTTTGAAGAAGGGACAGAAATAATGAGATTTTTTTCTTCTTCTGCCTCCTTTCATTTTCATGAAATCCTGGAATGCAGTGGGAGGGAAGAGGGAGGGATTTATTATAATTTATCCCCCCACGTCTTGCCAAGTATAAACACTCATGCGGTCGGTGACACACACGCAATTGCATCATCGCTGGGTTCACTCAGCGGGAGGTAAAAGACATGAGACGCTAGTATAAACCCAGCTAAAGACTCTCTGACTTTCAACATAATTAGGCAAGCATGTGTTCTTTCTGCCTTTTTATGCTAATTTAAGCTTGTTCTAACTTTTCTAGCTGTTTTAACTCTGTTAGCTTTTGCAATTGTTATAAAATTTCAGCTCTTGTGAGATAAGTTCAAATATTTTATGTTAATTTGTGCTACTTTCAGTCTAACGTTTTATGCTAATTTCAGCTTGATATGCTCCTTTCAGCCTGTTTCTGCAAGTGTCAATTTTTTCTACTATTTCAGCTGTTTTACGCTTATTGTAAAATTTTCACATCCACATCGAGAGGAGCCAGTTGAGGTGGCTTGGGCATCTGGTTAGGATGCCTCCTGGACGCCTCCCTGGTGAGGTGTTCCGGGCATGTCCCACCGGGAGGAGACCCAGAGGAAGACCCAGGACACGCTGGAGGGACTATGTTTCTCGGCTGGCCTGGGAACGCCTTGGGATTCCCCCGGAGGAGCTGCTCCAAGTGGCTGGGGAGAGGGAAGTCTGGGCCTCCCTACTTAGGCTGCTACCCCCGCGACCCGACCCCGGATAAGCGGAAGAAGATGGATGGATGGATGGATGGTAAAATTTTCAGCTAATTCCACATTTTTAGCTCATTTCAGTTTTTTCTGCTTCTTTCTGGTAGTTTGTTTTTTTCTGCCTTTTCAGCTTTTTATTTTGTTATTTTCAGCCTTTTTTTAGCTAATTTCCTAACTTTGTGCTCGTTTTTGCTTATTTAAATCTAATTCAACAAATATATGTTCTTTCTGCTTTCTCCTGCTAATTTAGGCTTGCTCATCCATTTGAGCTACATTTCAGAATTGTGTTGCAGCTAATTTCAGCTGTTTTTCAGTATTTTTTTCTGCAACATGCATTCAATGCAGCTTCACTGGTTTAAATAACACATATTCCCTGGAGGGTTATATGTAAACAGTTTGGATAAATCAAATGTAGTTTTTCACTTTAGATTGTGTTAAGTCACAAGAAGCTAACTTTTCTCCATCTGTCAAACTTTACTGTTCAGGACAATGGAGGGCAAAAATTGTGCAGTGATATTTTTTTTTTAAACCTCATCATTCTTCCTTTAATTTGCACATTCTCATTAAAACAAATGTCTGTCTTCACTTGAGTAATGTTATAATTTAATTGCATAATTTAAATGTTATTTTTATTTCACTTACAAAACACATTTTTCCTTTTGTTTCATATTATTTTTTTTTAATTTTTTTTATTTTCTTATTTTAGTCATTACTTTCTGTCCTGTGAAATCAGAACAACTGTAAATTGTTCTAAAAAGATGCATTAAAACAGTCTATCTTCTATCTATCTATCTATCTATCTATCTATCTATCTATCTATCTATCTATCTATCTATCTATCTATCTATCTATCTATCTATCTATCTATCTATCTATCTATCTATCTATCTATCTATCTATCTA
>JBBPBX010050586.1:0-10552 GCA_038048925.1 Garcialebias charrua
CACGCACACACACACACACACACACACACACACACACACTTTCCTCCGTCTGGTGGGGAGTCTGGCCTGCTCCGACTGACTGCGCCTCACTGCCCTTGTGCAGTGGTGTGCCAGTTGTGCCTTCCCCCATTGCTGTGAATGCCACCATCTGGTGTGCCACGTGGACATCATAATCTCCCCTTAATTACATTAGCAGTGCAATCAGTTACTGCATTACAAGGCCGGGCGAAGAGCTTTTAAATCTTGGAGGAAATCATAAATAATTGCACTAAGTACCCAGCGCCAGATGTGCGTGCCAACTTGGCTGGCATGAGATAAATAGTAACCTCAACCACGGTGTTCAGTATCCAGTCTGCAAACGGTTTATGCTGGTATCCTTCCATCCTTCCTGCTCATTTCTGTCCTCGAGCTGTGGATTTCTCTTAAGCTCCAAGATTTTAGGCTCCGTTGGATTCAGTGAGCTACTTGTTGCTCATTGAATCCTGCTGCCATGTGACTGAAGGGGTACAAGAAACAGCTTGTAATGAATTGTCCTACCTTGTCAACATCCAGACATCACTGCTTCCTTCAGTAATATTTTAGCTCATAAACTGGATACTTTTTATTTTGAAATTGAAGTTTTGCTTGCCATTTCTGTAGTTGGTTCAGCTGTGTGGATATTTGTTCAGCATATGACTGTCAAGGTTTTGTTTACATTTATTTATTTTATTACTGTCAGGCTAATGGAGGAAGGAGTCCACAGGTCGACTACATTCTGTGTAGAAGAGGAAACCTGAGGGAGATTGGAGACTGTAAGATTGTGGCAGGGGAGAGCGTGGCCAGACAGCATCGGATGGTTGTGTGTAGAATGACTGTTGTTGCGAAGAAGAGAAAAAGAGTAAAATCAGAGAAGAAGACCAAATGGTGGAAGCTAAAGAAGGAAGAATGTTGTGAGAAATTCAGAGACGAGCTGTTAAAGGCTCTGGGTGGTAAGAAAGAGCTTCCAAGTGACTGGGCTACTACAGCAACAGTAATTAGAGAGACAGGTAGGAAGGTACTTGGTGTGTCATCTGGACAGATCAAAAAGGCGTTCAATTCAAGATCAACTGGACTTTATTTGTAACAGAAGACGTTTCGCTTCTCATCCGAAAAGCTTTATCAATTCAAATGAATCTTTTTGATTTATCATGTCCTGGATGACTGAGAATCTTCACCAGCATCTGGACAGAGAATGGAAGATAAGGAAACCTGGTGGTGGAATAGTGAAGTGCAGGACGCCATTCAAAGAAAGAGATTAGCCAAGAAGAAATATGACAGTGAGAGGACTGAAGAGCGGAGACAGGAATATAAGGAGATGGGACATAGAGCAAAGAGGGAAGTAGCTAAGGCAAAGCAGAGGGCGTACAATGAGTTGTATGGGAGACTGGACACTAAAGAGGGCGAGAAGGACTTGTACCGATTGGCAAGACAGAGGGATCAGGCTGGAAAGGATGTGCAGCAGGTTAGGCTTATTAAAGATGGGAATGGGAATGTTCTAACAAGTGAGGAGAGTGTGATGGGAAGATGGAAGGATTACTTTGAGGAGCTAATGAATGAAGAGAATGAAAGAGAAAGAAGAGTGGAGGTCATAGAAACTGTGGACCAGGAAGTGGGAAAGATTAGTGAGGGTGAAGTCCGGAAAGCTCTGAAAAGAATGAAGAAGGGGAAGGCAGTAGGACCTGATGACATACCAGTGGAGGTTTGGAAATGTCTTGGAGAGATGGCAGTGAGGTTTTTGACTCAAATATTTAATGGAATATTTGAGG
This sequence comes from Garcialebias charrua, assembly GCA_038048925.1. Taxonomy (NCBI): domain Eukaryota; kingdom Metazoa; phylum Chordata; class Actinopteri; order Cyprinodontiformes; family Rivulidae; genus Garcialebias; species Garcialebias charrua. The sequence continues at coordinate 1,785 of JBBPBX010050586.1, forward strand.
GTGAGAAAATGCCTGAAGAATGGAGAAGAAGTGTGCTGGTTCCCATTTTTAAGAACAAGGGTGATGTACAGAGTTGTAGCAACTACAGGGGAATTAAGTTGATGAGCCACACGATGAAGATCTGGGAGAGAGTTGTGGAAGCAAGGCTTAGACAAGAGGTGACTATCTGTGAGCAGCAGTATGGTTTCATGCCAAGAAAGAGCACCACAGATGCCATCTTTGCTTTGAGGATGTTGATAGAGAAGTACAGAGAGGGTCAGAAAGAACTCCATTGTGTGTTTGTGGATTTAGAAAAAGCATATGACAGGGTGCCAAGAGAGGAGGTGTGGTATTGCATGAGGAAATCTGGAGTGGCAGAAAAGTATGTTAGACTGGTACAGGACATGTATGAGGACAGCAGGACAGTGGTGAGATGTGCTGTAGGAGTGACAGATAGCTTCAAGGTGGAGGTGGGATTGCATCAAGGATCGGCTCTGAGCCCCTTCTTGTTTGCTCTGGTGATGGACCGACTAACAGATGAGGTCAGGCAGGAATCCCCATGGACTATGATGTTTGCAGATGACATTGTGATCTGTGGTGAGAACAGGGAACAGGTGGAAGAGAACTTGGAGAGGTGGAGGTATGCACTTGAAAGAAGAGGAATGAAAGTCAGCCGTAGTAAGACAGAGTACATGTGTGTGAATGAGAGGGAGGCCAGTGGAACAGTGAGGCTACAAGGAGCAGAGGTCACAAAGGTGCAGGACTTCAAGTACTTGGGGTCCACTGTCCAGGAAAATGGGGAATGTGGTAAAGAGGTGAAAAAGAGAGTCCAGGCAGGATGGAGTGGATGGAGAAAAGTTTCAGGAGTGATTTGTGACAAAAAGGTGTCAGCAAAGGTCAAAGGAAAAGTTTACAAGACAGTGGTGAGACCAGCTATGTTGTATGGTCTGGAGACAGTGTCATTGACAAAAAGACAGGAGAAAGAACTGGAAGTAGCAGAAATGAAGATGCTGAGGTTCTCCTTAGGAGTGACAAGGATGGATAAGATCAGGAATGAGATCATCAGAGGTACAGCACATGTTGAACAACTGGGAGATAAAGTTAGGGAGGCCAGACTGAGATGGTTTGGACATGTCCAGAGGAGGGACAGTGGGTATATTGGTAGAAGGATGTTAGAAATGCAGCTGCCAGGAAAAAGACACAGAGGAAGGCCAAAGAGGAGATATATGGATGCAGTTAGAGAGGACATGAAGGTAGTTGGAGTGAGGACAGAGGATGCAGAGGACAGAGTGAGATGGAGGAGGATGACTCGCTGTGGCGACCCCTGAAAAGGGAAAAGCCGAAAGAAGAAGAATTACTGTCAGGCTTGAAGTGTTTGTGGCAGCTCATACTGACACACATCTCACAGTGAACCTCCAGATAAGCATATGTCCCAATGCCCACAGGGCTACTGGATCAGTGGTCACTAAAAATGACCTAAAAGAAAGGAAGTATCAGAAACCTATGCATGTCAGCAAACATACAATAATTTTAATTTCTACAATTATGCTAATTTAACATTTTAACTTTAGGTGACATATGGTAATAAAATGAGTAAGATTTCTACAACAAATAAAATAAACACGTTTAGTTTGGCCAATACAAGCAGGAGGTCCTGTCTTTAAAACATCAACAGAGCATTTCTGTTCTAATATTGTTACAGGTAGTTATGAGAACCATTTGGAGTCTATTATGTCAATATATGTACATATCAAAGGTGGGCATATGAACGCTGGGGACCGCTAATGCGCTAATCCGCTTACAGCGGACCTAACGTTTTTGTAAGCGTAACAGCGGAGTGACTAACTTTTATAATTCATAAGCGGATTTGTGCTATTTTTATTTACAATGCAGTACCGCTAATAACTAATTATCTATCAGTAAAAACGAATAAACTTATTACAGGCTCTTAAAATAAAAAATAAAAATGGACTATTCCATCTTGACATCTTCCGGGTCAGAGGTGAACTCGGTGCTAACGTTTATGGCTAGCTGGTTGTGCTGGGTTACTTGGATAAATCCGCAGAGAACCCCGCTGTTTCAAGCCAAATTAACGCGGCCGGAGGATTTTATTGTGTGTTTTGTGTCCACCACTCGACGGTGAGTCGTTAGTTTTATGTATTTTGGTTACTTTTCATTAAATCTGTTGACTACCTATAGAATCTTGACATCTTCCGGGTCAGAGGTGAACTGGACGCTAACTCTGTGGCTAGCTGGTTGTGCTGGGTTACTTGGATAAATCCGCAGAGAACCCCGCTGTTTCAAGCCAAATTAACGCGGCCGGAGGATTTTATTGTGTGTTTTGTGTCCACCACTCGACGGTGAGTCGTTAGTTTTATGTATTTTGGTTACTTTTATGTATAAATGCGGTGGCGAAACGCCCGTGTATTTGAGATTTAAAAGTGGTCTTAGGGATTAAAAGATCATTCTCTTTTTTGTTAATTTCGTGGCCGAATAGAATATATGTACGTAAAGTATTAAATAAATCCTTTGATTTTTGTAATTTCATCCTTTTAGGATCATTTTAGTTACTTTTCAGTTGGCAGTGTAGTGCAAATATTGCATAACGCTGCCGGCTACCAATTGTCGAATATAAATAGCGGATTAGATTAGCTTCCCCTAATTTTCATAAGACATTTGTGCTTTTGAAATTGTGGACCTAAAAAAATTAATAAGCGTTTTAGAAATTGTGGAACTAATTTTTTGATTAGCGTTGCCCACCACTGATATATACATATATATATATATATATATATATATATATATATATATATATTATATATATATATATTATATATATATATATATATAATATATATATATATATATATATATATTATATTATATATATATATATATTATATATATCCATCCATCCATCCATTTTCTTCCGCTTATCCGGGGTCGGGTCGCGGGGGTAGCAGCCTAAGTAGGGAGGCCCAGACTTCCCTCTCCCCAGCCACTTGGAGCAGCTCCTCTGGGGGAATCCCAAGGCGTTCCCAGGCCAGCCGAGAAACATAGTCCCTCCAGCGTGTCCTGGGTCTTCCTCTGGGTCTCCTCCCGGTGGGACATGCCCGGAACACCTCACCAGGGAGGCGTCCAGGAGGCATCCTAACCAGATGCCCGAGCCACCTCAACTGGCTCCTCTCGATGTGGAGAAGCAGCGGCTCTACTCCGAGTCCCTCCCGGATGACTGAGCTTCTCACCCTATCTCTAAGGGAGAGTCCAGACACCCTGCGGAGAAAACTCATTTCAGCCGCTTGTATCCGAGATCTCGTTCTTTCGGTCATAACCCAGAGCTCATGACCATAGATGAGGGTGGGAACGTAGATCGATCGGTAAATTGAGAGCTTTGCCTTTTGACTCAGCTCTCTCTTCACCACGACAGACCGGTACAGCGCCCGCTTCACTGCGGATGCTGCACCTATCCGCCTATCGATCTCACGCTCCAGTTTTCCCTCATTCGTGAACAAGACCCCGAGATACTTAAACTCCTCCACTTGGGGCAGGACCTCCTCCCCGACCCGGAGAAGGCATGCTACCCTTTTCCGGCTCAAGACCATGGCCTCGGATTTGGAGGAACTGATCCTCATCCCGGCCGCATCACATTCAGCTGCAAACCGCTCCAGCGAAAGCTGTAGATCACGATCTGATGAAGCCAATAGGACCACATCATCTGCAAAAAACAGAGAAGCGATTCTAAGGCCACCAAAACGGATCCTCTCAACACCTTGGCTGCGCCTAGAAATTCTGTCCATAAAAGTTATGAACAGAATCGGTGACAAAGGGCAACCTTGGCGGAGTCCAACTCTCACCGGAAACGAGCCTGACTTACTGCCAGCGATGCGGACCATGCTCTGACACCGGTCGTACAGGGACCTAACAGCCCATATCAAAGGGCCTGGTACCCCATACTCCCGGAGTACCCCCCACAGAACCCCCCGAGGGACGCGGTCGAATGCCTTCTCCAAGTCCACAAAGCACATGTAAACTGGTTGGGCAAACTCCCACGCACCCTCCAGGACCCTGCTGAGGGTGTAGAGCTGGTCTAGTGTTCCACGACCAGGACGAAAACCACACTGCTCCTCCTGAATCCGAGGTTCGACTATCCGACGGACCCTCCTCTCCAGAACCCCTGAATAGACCTTACCAGGGAGGCTTAAGAGTGTGATCCCCCTATAGTTGGAACACACCCTACGGTCCCCCTTTTTGAATAGGGGAACCACCACCCCAGTCTGCCAATCCAAGGGAACTGCCCCCGATGTCCACGCAATATTGCAGAGTCGCGTAAGCCAACACAACCCCACAACATCCAGAGCCCTAAGGAACTCAGGACGAATCTCATCCACCCCCGGAGCCCTGCCACCACGGAGCTTTTTAACCACCTTGGCGACCTCAGCACCAGAGATTGGAGAGCCCGACCCAAAGTCCCCAGGCTCCGCTTCCTCAGTGGAAGACGTGCCAGTAGGATTGAGGAGGTCTTCGAAGTATTCCGCCCACCGACTCACAACATCCCGAGTTGAGGTCAACAGCACGCCATCCCCACCATAAATGGTGTTGGTCGCGTACCGCTTTCCCCCCCTGAGACGCCGGATGGTGGACCAGAATCGCCTCGAAGCCGTACGGAAGTCATTCTCCATGGCCTCTCCGAACTCCTCCCACGCCCGAGTTTTTGCCTCAGCAACCACCCGAGCCGCATGCCGCTTGGACTGCCGGTACCTATCTGCTGCTTCCGGGGTCCCACAGGCCAAAAAGGCCCAATAGGACTCCTTCTTCAGCTTGACAGCATCCCTCACCGCCGGTGTCCACCACCGGGTTCGAGGGTTGCCACCACGACAGGCACCAACAACCTTGCGGCCACAACTCCGATAAGCTGCCTCGACAATAGAGGCGCGGAACATGGCCCACTCGGGCTCAATGTCCCCCGCCTCCCTCGGAACGTAAGTGTGATCTCAACTGATCTTATGTGGATTGCCGTGTAGGGAAAAACATGAGACAGTGCTTCCAAAGCCTTTCTACGTGATGTAGCAAGCAAAATAAACTATATTCCTTGACAGATATTGAATCCATGGGAGACTCTTTTTAGAGTTGCTGGCCCCATTTAACCCAGTCAGAACCGAGTCATACTTTCATTATATTCCAATCTCTGTGCAGATCAAAAACCCCAAGGCCAGTCTAGATAAATATCTAACAGTTTTTACCCAAATCTATCAGCATTTAAGGAAACAGGATTTTTATACAGGAACCCAGAAGTTGAAACCTGGTGTCCCCCCAAAATGGCCTTTTTACAAGTTTTACAAGTCCTCCTGCCTCCTTCACATAAACAAATGAGACATTGCCGTTATTTAAAAATAATAAAATAAAACTAACAAAAGATCAGATTTTTTTTCAGGTGTTAACTCTTTTTGATTTACCAGTAATTCTTGTATACGTTCAAGTAATCATTATTCTAATACGTTTTGCTGTAAACAATTTATGTTTTTAAAGAAAACTCCTGTGATACCATGATTTTGTGCTGTGGCAGTAGGTGTGCCTTAAAGCCTCACATTCCTGGTGCACAGATTCTGGTTCCAAAAATACAACATGGCAGCTGCTATAAATTAGATACTGGTGGCATCAGTTTTTTTTAATTTTATTTTATTTTTACAATAAGAGAAGGTGGGGCTATTTGGTCTAGTATTTCTTCATATGTCGACAGACAGTCATGAACAAATCTTATTGGTGTACCGTGTTGGTGAAGATTCTCAGTCATCCAGGACATGATAAAATCAAAAAACTTTCAATACAGAAACAACTGGACTTTATTTGTAAAAGAAGACATTTCACTCTTCATCCACACTCTGCTCTTTGAATTGAGAAAGCTCCTCAGATGAAGAGCGGTGGCCACCATCAAAAGTGGATCACCACATTAGGTTTTTTTGAAAATAAATTTGAAGATCCTGCCAATTTTAAATAAGCATGTTTTTATTCTTGCAAGAAGGAACTTGTATTAAATACATTAATAGTTAAATCGATCTTGTATAAACTCTTACAAGAGGTCACATGACAGAAGAATTTAAAATGGACATTTTTCAGGACTTTCCCAAAGTACCGTGAAATTCTCAAGTACTTTTTCGATAGTTGCCCTTTGACATCCTGGGATTATCATGATCTTTGAAATTCTGGTATCTGAAGAACTGATCCACCTCTTGCTCCAGGGACTTTGTGGGAACATTCAGTCTACTGGTTTTGAGAGACCAACCTTAAATGAATATACTTAACTTGGCCAAAGAGTAATAAAAAAAAAGCTTAATGTCACACCATTCATACCATTATACAATTAAGAGCTGAGAACAATGAAATAAATTATTTTTCTAACAGAAGACGTCTTTTTTGCCCAAAGTATAACAGATTTGTCCTTTTTTTATTTTATTTTTTTATGGTTTTAGTGATCTGTTGGCCATCAGGTTTGGATGTGATTATGATCAAATAATTAATAAAACTAAAATTGGCTTTTATCAGAATGACTGGAAAAATCAGACACACAGAAGAGCTGAACCATAAAATGTGGTTTGTCACACCTGTTCAGAAGACCCACGGCTCGTTTTTAGATCATGAAAAACTAGAATTTCTTCATTTGTGCAATCTGTCCAAAATGAAAGGAGTGTACTGCTCTGACTGCTGAACATTTACCAGGCCATCTTTCAGCAGGACAGTTTACCAGGTGAGTTGTTATTTTTTTATTTTTAATGTCTGAGTATTCCAAATAATATTTTGTGTAGTAGTAAAGAGCTTTCTGATTTTATTTTGAACATAATCTGGTGTGGTCAGAGTGAAAACATGAAGGCAGTGATTTTTGCAGTTTTGGTTTTGGTGCTTGTCAGCCAGAGTGAGTACACCTGCAGCCATATATAATAAAAGCAACTAAAAGGTGTTTTTAATAAGTTTGATATCAAATTTATTATGATGTTGTTAATTTTCAAGATGAAGCCTTGAAATGCCACTGTGGAGGTGATATATGGTGTCCAGAACCTATAGTTAAGTGCCACTCTGATGATGAAGGCTGTGCCTATATTAACCACTATACAATCCACGTGAGTACAAACCTTCTTTAGTTTAACTTTTATCATTTAAACCACAGAAAACTGCATAGAAATAACTTAATTTCTTTTTTGTTCACAGTTAGAGGTGTCTTCAAGGGCTGCTTTAATTTTGCTGAATGCAAGAAGCTGAATCGTCCCGGTCATGTATCTGCCACTTGCTGCCGGACGGACCTTTGCATCGCATAGTTGTCATCAAGCTAAATATCTTCTGATGGTTTAATAATCTGATGCATTCCTTGCAAAATAAAAAGCATTTTGATGCAATATTTAATTAACATTTTATGTTATTTTATCAATGACATATTTTGGAGTAAACATCCATGAATTTTAGCCCTGTTGCTTTAATGCACAAAAGAGGTATTCTGTGTATATGCTTAAAAAGCGTTTACATTTTTGATCCAATTTTTTATCTATGAATTATTTGGTAACTATTACGTTCCACAATTTTTGTGCCATTTCATCAACGTATATATTAACTTATATATTAAAACATCCAGCCTGCTACAACTTTTAGTGTTTGTACTGTTTATACTTTTTGAAATATTTCACTTTATTTAGCCACAGTTTTCAGTTTCGTTGACAGAGCTTTCTTCTTTCCCTTTGTACTGTTTGAAACATTTTACCGCTCATTTTACCTTTTGTTTTGATTCTACTTTTTGTGCTATTTTCAGCTCAGTTTTGCCTCTTTCTAATTTTTTTCTGCTCTCAGTTTAAAATAGTTAATATCTATAATAATATAAGCAATGTGTATATATTTATTCATTCAACCTTTATTTAGGCTAGTGTCCTTGGGCCAGGACTCCTTTACAAGAGAGACTTGCACACACAGTGCATCCAAAAAGTATTGATAGCACTTCACTTTTCCACATTTTGTTACATCACAACCTTATTATAAATTGTATTAAATTACTCTTTACTCAATTCTATGCTCACAATACTCATGACAATGTGAACAAAGATTTTTTTAAGATGCATGAGAGAAGCGGAGCATGCTCTACTCACACTTGGAGAGCTGCTGGTGTTTCTTGTTGTGCCATACTCTTAAGCTGAGACTGAAAGAAGTTGTAGTGCTCAAGAAAGCTTAAGGCCTTCCATGGCTCCTCCATGAAACAGCAATGTTTGAACAATGTAGCTGTCTGCCACAAACACCAGGATAGATTTGATCAAGTGGACTTGAGGGAGATTTACCAGTCTTTTGTGTCTGTAAATGGCAGAGGGATACTCATTTAAGTTTTGTCTAATCTGAGCAGGAATAACTTGTCTTTGCCCTTAGATTTGAAATGTCCAGCTGATGATGTTATAGGGAATAACTTGAAGGAGAAATTTGGTCCCACACAAATTTTCTTGTAAGTAAAAGTTGGAGAAATCAGTGTATGGGGAAGGAATAATGGAAAGGAAAACAATGGGAGAAGGGAGATGGATGTTATTCCAAGTGAATTAATTCAATCTTTATTTATACAATTTAGTCCCATTGAGCCCCGTGGACTCACTGACAAGATCTGATTTTAACTAAGAATGATGACAACAGACATCAGTAGACAATCATAAAATAAAGAATATAAATAGAAAAGAATAGCACTTTGAAAACATTGGATTGTGAAGGAACAGGGAATAAAAGTTAAAGTGGTAGAAATTGTGGTGGCAGCAAAGTAGGAAGGAACCTGTAAA
>JBBPBX010050586.1:12031-24918 GCA_038048925.1 Garcialebias charrua
CGTGTAACCAACTGAGGGAGAGACTTTTACTAGAACCAGACTCCATGACACTGGCAGACACTCTGGTAATTGGAAAGCAGCTAGAAACGGCACTAACAGAGGCATGACATTTTTGCCGCGTTGTGCACGAACGGGTGACATCATCGACACCGTCTGTCCATCACACAAAGGCTGTCTAGGGGCCTGACAGGCCGAGTGACAATTTGGATGTACAGAAAGTGGACAGGGGGCCCAGTAGGAGTGGAGCCAAGAGCTGTGGTAACTGTGGCTCCACTAACCATGCAACTAGAGACCAGTCATGTCCTGCCCATGGAAAACTTTGTCATAAATGCAATAAATTGAATCATTTTGCACGTTGCTGTCGCTCTTCTTCTGCTCGCCAGGATACTACCTTGATTCCCATTAACACTGTACAAACTCTGCAGCCGTCATTTAAGCTCTGCACATGTCATGTGGGCACAGCTCCGTTCTTTGTGGACACAGGGGCCAAAGTGTCAATTTTGAACAAATGCACATATGACCGGTTTTTCAGCCGTACTCCCCTGGAAGCAACCACTACACCCCTGCTGGGCTACGGTCACTCTCCCATCGACACTCTGGGTGTGGCCCACCTCCCTGTCCAGTATTATCAGTAATTTACGCCTAACGCCAAGATCTGTATCACCCGGAAGGGAGCTAACATTATGGGCCTAGATTTGTTCCTCGCCCTGGGTTTTGCGGTGAGTGATGCTAAGGGCCAGCATGTCCTGCAAGTCACCACCTCCTGGCCCGACCGCTATCCACAACTGTTCAGCGGACTGGGCCACATGACAGGGTTTGTCCATCAGCTTACGATTGATTGGTCAGTCCGTCCTGTTATCCAACCTCTTCGGCGCATTCCCCTGACTCTCCGTGATGCTGTAGAGGCCGAGTTGCGTTGCCTGGTGGAGGAGTACGTCATAGAGCCTGTCGATGCTTCACCGTGGATATCAAACCTTGTGATAGCCAGGAAAAAGGGGGATGGACTGTGACTCTGTGTGGACCTCACTGATGTGAACAAAGCCATCGTACCAAATAAGTAGTCTCTACCCACAGCTGAGGAACTCACCAGCCATTTTCACAGCTCCTCTGTCTTCAGTAAGATGGACCTACGGCACGGCTACCTGCAGATTCCGCTAGCACCTGGAAGTATGGACCTTACAGCATTTGTCACGCATGTAGGAGTTTTCAGATTTAAACGCATGGCGTTTGGTCTTTCATCAGCCCCGAGTTGTTTTCAGAAGATAATGTCACTGGTACTGGCTGGTATCCAAGGTATCTCTATCTACCTGGATGACATGGTGGTGCATGCACCATTTACTACACTGCATGATGTTCGCCTGGAGCGGGTCTTTCAGCGTTTTAGTCAACATGGGGTCACGCTGAACTCTCAGAAGTGCATATTTGGGGCTGACGATGTCGAGTTTCTGGGTTTCAGGCTCTCGAAAGAGGGCATCACCCCAATTCTGTCCCACACTGAGGCCAACCTGTCCCTGCCGGACCTGCAATCACCATCTCAGCTGTCTTCCTTCCTAGGACTGGCTGCCTACTACCTCAGATTCATGCCACACTACTCAGACTCGACGGCCCCTCTGCGCCGGTTGCGCTGGAAGGACATCACGTGGGACTGGACACCAGCATGCCACGACGTTGTACAGATCATCAAACAACAGCTCACGTCCCCACCCACGCTGACCCATTTCAGCTTGACCGCTCCCACCATAATCCCCTGCGATACTTCTGGGGTGGCGCTAGGCGCTGTGCTCTCCCAGATTCATGACGGGGTGGAACGCCCTGTCGCTTTTGCCTCATGTGCACTTACTCCAGCAGAGCAGAAATATTCTGTGGGGGAGAGGGAGGCCCTGGCCTGCCTGTGGGCGTGTGAACGCTGACACGTCTATATATATGGCAGACCGTTCACCATCCGTACAGACCACTAGGCGCTGATAGCACTGTTGGTGACCCAAGGCTCTTGGCACAGGCCTATGAGACTGCTGCGGTGGGCTGACAGGCTAAATCAGTACAATTTCAGTCTGGAGGTTATGCCTGGGCAGGCCAATACGGTGGCCGATCTCCTGTCAAGAGCGATGTCAGTGACAAAGGAGACGGGCGGAGCAACATCAGACACAGACAGCGATGAAGATTGGGTTCATGTCCTACATGGACCCCTTAGTTCAATAGTCACCCTGACAGAGCTGCAGCAGGCCTCAGCTGCAGATGATACACTCACAGTCCTCCGCACCTATGTGCAGGATGGCTGGCCTGCCAAAGTGAATGACAGGGTGCTTCCCTACTACCATTTCCACAACTAATTCTCCTGCTGGGGGGTGGTGTACCTAGCTCGAAAAACTAGAATTTCTTCATTTGTGCAATCTGTCCAAAATAAAAGGAGTGTACTGTACTGCTCTGACTGCTGAACATTTACCAGGCCACCTTTCAGCAAGACAGTTTACCAGGTGAGTTGTTATTTTTTTATTTTTAATGTCTGAGTATTCCAAATAATATTTTGTGTAGTAGTAAAGAGCTTTCTGGTTTTATTTTGAACAGAATCTGGTGTGGTCAGAGTGAAAACATGAAGGCAGTGATTCTTGCAGTTTTGGTTTTGGTGCTTGTCAGCCAGAGTGAGTACACCTGCATCCATAGTATAATAAAAGCAACTAAAAGGTGTTTTTAATAAGTTTGATATCAAATTTATGATGATGTTGTTAATTTTCAAGATGAAGCCTTGAAATGCCACTGTGGAGGTGATATATGGTGTCCAGAACCTATAGTTAAGTGCCACTCTGATGATGAAGGCTGTGCCTATATTAACCACTACAATCCACGTGAGTACAAACCTTCTTTAGTTTAACTTTTATCATTTAAACCACAGAAAACTGCATAGAAATAACTTAATTTCTTTTTTGTTCACAGTTAGAGGTGTCTTCAAGGGCTGCTTTAATTTTGCTGAATGCAAGAAGCTGAATCGTCCCGGTCATGTATCTGCCACTTGCTGCCGGACGGACCTTTGCATCGCATAGTTGTCATCAAGCTAAATATCTTCTGATGGTTTAATAATCTGATGCATTCCTTGCAAAATAAAAAGCATTTTGATGCAATATTTAATTAACATTTTATGTTATTTTATCAATGACATATTTTTGAGTAAACATCCATGAATTTTAGCCCTGTTGCTTTAATGCACAAAAGAGGTATTCTGTGAATGCTTAAAAAGCGTTTACATTTTTGATCCAATTTTTTATCTATGAATTATTTGGTAAGTATTGCGTTCCACAATTTTTGTGCCATTTCATCAACGTATATATCAACTTATATATTAAAACATCCAGCCTGCTACAACTTTTAGTGTTTGTACTGTTTATACTTTTTGAAATATTTCACTTTATTTAGCCACAGTTTTCAGTTTCGTTGACAGAGCTTTCTTCTTTCCCTTTGTACTGTTTGCAACCTTTTACCGCTCATTTTACCTTTTGTTTTGATTCTACTTTTTGTGCTATTTTCAGCTCAGTTTTGCCACTTTCTAATTTTTTTTCTGCTCTCAGTTTAAAATAATGAATATCTATAATAATATAAGCAATGTGTATATATTTATTCATTCAACCTTTATTTAGGCTAGTGTCCTTGGGCCAGGACTCCTTTACAAGAGAGACTTGTGCACACAGTGCATCCAAAAAGTATTGATAGCACTTCACTTTTCCACATTTTGTTACGTCACAACCTTATTATAAATTGTATTAAATTACTCTTTACTCAATTCTATGCTCACAATACTCATGACAATGTGAACAAATATTTTTTAAGATGTATGAGAGAAGCGGAGCATGCTCAACTCACACAAGGAGAGCTGCTGGTGTTTCTTGTTGTGCCATGCTCTTAAGCTGAGACTGAAAGAAGTTGTAGTGCTCAAGAAAGCTTAAGGCCTTCCATGGCTCCTCCATGAAACAGCAATGTTTGAACAATGTAGCTGTCTGCCACAAACACCAAGATAGATTTGATCAAGAGGACTTGTGGGAGATTTTCCAGTCTTTTGTGTCTGTAAATGACAGAGGGATACTAATTTAAGTTTTGTCTAATCTGAGCAGGAAGAACTTGTCTTTGCCCTTAGATTTGAAAAGTCCAGCTGATGATGTTAGGGAATAACTTGAAGGAGAAATTTGGTCCCACACAAATTTTCTTGTAAGTAAAAGTTGGAGAAATCAGTGTATGGGGAAGGAATAGTGGAAAGGAAAACAATGGGAGAAGGGAGATGGATGTTATTCCAAGTGGATTCATTCAATCTTTATTTATACAATTTAGTCCCATTGAGCCCCAGGGACTCACTGACAATATCTGATTTTAACTAAGAATGATGACAACAGACAACAGTAGACAATCATAAAATAAAGCATATAAATAGAAAAGAATAGCACGTTTGAAAACATTGGATTGTGAAGGAACAGGAAATAAAAGTTAAAGTGGTAGAAATTGTGGTGGCAGCAAGGTAGGAAGGAACCTGTAAACCCATTTTGTTTTAATGTTTTAACACTGTGCACACATACAAACATTTTGTACTGAACTACTACAATGTAATCTTCAAATAAAGCATTTAAAACCATTTCCTGCTTACTGGTGTATTTTAACAAGTTGTTAAACATCTTTGTTTACCTAGATAAGTAAACACTTGATTCAATAACTATTTTACATTAGAGACAGAATCCTCGTTCAACTAATTCCACCAAGATCATGACATAGATATTTTTAGTAATAAGTCAAAGTCAACTTTATTGTCAGAACTGCAATATGTACAGGACATACACAGGATTGAAATTGCGTTTCTCTCAGTCCCTCGGTGCAACAGTAACCATCTAAACACTAAACACTAAAACATTTAATAAACATAAGCATAAAATAGTAAAAGTGTAACACTGTCCTGAGTTTTTTCATAGTAGTATAAAAGTATGAAAATTTACACCAACACTGAAACACCAAACACCCCTAAAACACCAAACACCCAATGAACATAAGCATAAAATGAAATAATAAAAGTGTAATACTGTCCTGAGTTTTTTCATAGTAGTATAAAAAGTATATCTATAAAATAAACTGAAGGTTCTAGCATTGACATTTGCAAAGAGTGGCACAGCAGCATATGAGTTAATGTACACAGTATATGTATGAGGTAGTTGATGTTGGTATAGAGGCAAAGTGGCATATGCAGTAAGGCACATAATGCACATTTGGCATCCTTAGATAAGGCTAGTCAGAGAATACTGATGGGGATTTTGAACCCCTGTTACCTTAATAAAAACCACACAAGATAAACAAGAGAAATGAGTTAGACAGAATCATGGAAACTTTGCAAAGGGGATTAGGCTTTTTAATGTACTTCTGAAACTTGGTTGGTCTCATGAACACATTCTTGCACAAATCCGAATTGTGCAGCTATCACAAACCATTTATACAAGTAGGAGGAGGAGTTTTGACAAGTTACACAAATCTCTGACATTATACAGATAGATAAACTGCAGTCAGGGTTCTGCATGAGGCAGGAACATCTAATCAAAACATTGTACCATGAACAAACAAAGAAGTTTGTCTGTTCTTCCTCAAGGACCAACACTGTTTGTATCTCAAATTAATTGTTTGAATGTGAACAGAGAACATTATATTAAAGTGAGCTGGGTAAGAATTATTGTTCAGAGTGATTAGTTTTAGATGATAAATGTTGAATATCTCCATCATTCCATCCTCTTATCATATAAACTAATCATTATCAATTTTGTGAGTGGTATGGAAAAACATCCCCTGAGGCCGAATTCTAATTAGGGGCAAAAACTCACACCACCGTCCCGTGCCTCCACAGTAACGCCCTGACAAATTCAGGATCACATTTTTAGGATGGTTTGAGAGATATAAAGTTTTGGATAACTCTGTGGTGATGATTGTCATATTGCATGACTTATTTCAATATTTGTGAGGAATAAATATTTGAGGAGAACTTTGTAGTTAATATGGTCTTATTTCATGGCTTATTTCAAAGTTTTAAGAGGAATAACAAATTTCAGAGGGGATCCATCTATTTAATCTCAAAAACTAAAAGTTTTTCCAAAGAAATAAACCCTTTTTTATTATTTAAAAGAAGCATATATATGTTAAAAACTAATCTATTTAATTGGTGTTAAACAAATAAAAAGAACTAATCTATTTGATTTGTATTAAACAAAAATATATTGGACTTGTGTCAAACAAATAAAAGAAATAATCTATTTGAAAATAAAAGAACCAATACATATTCAGAGATGTGGGAAAAGCAATAATAAGAACTCAGTATGTTTGTTAAAGATGTGGGAAACAATTAAAAACACAGCAAATAAAGAGGTCCTTTATGGACACACATAAAAATAAAATAAAGTGAATAAAAGATTTCAGTTCAAATTTCTGTACCCTTTCAGTGGCTGATTAAAACCAAAACAGGATTAAAATAAGCAAATAAAATGATTAAAAGTTTGGCTTGAAATTACTTTGATTTTAAAATATAGCCTAGAAAAACTAACATTATCTTAGTACCAGACATTTGTGAAATTTTTCAGCACACGGAATCACTCTGTATTTACTTTTTGGCTAATCAACACTCATCTTTCAGAGGAGTGAAATCATCTTCATTTTGTTCCAGACGAGTTTGGTGCAAGCTGATCAAAACACCTGTGAAAGCTTTCATCATCATTTTCTTTAAAAGTGGTATCACACAGGAGAAGAGAATGCAGAACAGGAACAACACCGTTAGAAGAGGAGTGCAGATCTTCAAAAGGAGATGCCACCATGGTCCAGAGATGAACCATGACCAAAGATCTACAGGGTTTGCTCCTCTAGTCCCACTTTCAACATAGTTCTTGAGATCACTCAGATCATGTAAAGCATCATGGATGTCTCCTCCTGTTCCTGTTTCATCTGGGATGTAGGTGCAGCATGTTTCTCCAATGATTTTACATACGCCGCCTTGTGATGCTGTCAACAAATCAAGGACAACACGATTCTGCAAGATCATCTGTTTCAGTCCGCTCAGTTCGCTCAGGGTCCCATTTGCCAAATGATAGGTGTCGTTGATAAGACGGAGGAGGGCATATCTGTTGACTTCAACGTGATCTCGTACCTCACCGACTCCCACAAATGGGAAGAGTCCTTGGAAGAATTTCTCTCCTCCATTCCAGATCCTAAATTCCCATGGAACGCCGGTGGTAGTGGTAAGCCCTCCCCATCTTTTTACCTCAGGCATTGGGGACCGTCTTGTCCGGTGGGCTGAGGGTATCAGCGCTTTCCTCAGTACGAACATTGGGTTGGATAGGGGGACCAAAGCACAAAGGCCCCCCCAATCAGGTGGTAGTGCAGTGTAGGCTCTGTGACCACACAAGAAATACCAGTCAGTTAATACACGAGAGCCTTTGTCACCTGGTACTGACAAGCTGCAGTGGGTGCTCTTCTGACGTCCTCTCGTTTGCAGGCTGACATTGAAGGGTCTTTGTTCAAGGAGTTGCGTGCAGTCTGTGACATCTTCAAACTTTGAACAGTTGGCCTTTGCATATGGCCGCCCTGCTCTGCAGAAAACACAGTGGATGTAGTTCGGTGCATTCTTTTTTCTTGTTATATCACAGAAGGAATACACTTTGTCACATAAGTTCCAGGGTACCAGGCCCACTGGAGTGGTTCCGTTGTTGTAAACACAGTATCCCAGAGCTCCAACTGACAAATGGGACACCGTGATCAGTTCAGGTAGTTTTATCGACATCTGGGGTAGGGGCATCACGTCTGAGGTGATACTGCAGTTTGAAGCAAAGTCGTATCCCATAGAAGCCATGGCCAAACGTCTGTCTAGGTCTGTGTGGGTGTTCTTTACCTCGTTGGACAGTGGCACTGAGTAGTCACGTTTAGCCCAGCTGCCTGTTCCTGCGTGGGTGCTCAGACCATACAGACACGCTTGTTGAGCTGTGGACACAGCTGCTGGTCGGAGGCCTGAGTTTTGGGTGGCATAAGGCAGATGGGCACAGACATAACAGTTAGTAGCTTCACCTTCATAGGCTGTTTTGTTCATTAGTTGCCACCACAAGTTGGTGCTGTAGTCATGTGGGTGTTCTGAATCAGCTTTCAGCAGGTTGTTGAGGTCACTATTGGCTATGTGCCATGCTGCAGTCACAATGCAGTAGAGAGTCCACCTGGCATGTGGAGCCCCCATTGTTGCTCAGCTTACAGAATTACTGATCTCAAAATAGTCCTAACAGAACAGGGTCGTTGGTTTCTTCACTGGGTTTGAGATGACGCACTCTAAATTGCCGCGCCCCCTTTGTAGCCAGACATCCACCACTGTTCTAATGACCTAATGGTACGTACTGACCAAACGCGTTTTCAACGGCAAAAAGGCTCGTCACGCACGCAAGTGGACGCACTGGACCCAGTTGTGTCCTGACCAGAACGAGAAGCTGCGGCGGCGGGGGGTGTGGGAGGAGCTTACCAGTACAACGAGTTCCTCACTGCACTCTGCCAGTCTCTGTAGAGAGCAGACTTGACTGGTCGTGAAGGAGTTGTCGCGAACACACAGATTTCTCTTCCATAGTCCATTCTCGAAGTCGACGTGATGTCACGCATCACGTGACTTCAACATCAGGTTGCGTTGTGGGGGTAAACTGCGGTTCAGACCAGACTCCGCGGGTTTTTTCTGTGTCCCAATACGTCACATAGTGCGCGCGCCCCCTCGTTTCCGCGTCCCCCTCTCTCCTCCCCCCCGACTCCCCCCCGACTCTCCCTGATCAACCAGAGTTGAACGGCGTTTGAACGTTTGAACGGCGAAAACGTTCAGCAATGTTCAACGCGTGCTTGGAGGCTGACGCGGGTTCACGTGCACGGAAAACGCTTTTCCAGCACGCTCAACACGCACGTCACGTGACGCGCGACGCCAAGACGTGGCTGGAGGTGCGTCCCCCATTGACTTTGCATGTAAACTGGACGTTCCTGCCGTTGAAAACGCGTTTGGTCAGGACGTACCATAAGAGTCCAGTACCTTATGCAGCTTGCAGTGACTGAGATGGATCCAGGAAGATCTTTCGGCGATTTTGACAGCAGTTGGTGTACTCAACAGTACTTGATACGGTCCTTCCCAACGTGGACACGCCCAAGATTTTCGTTTGACCACTCGGATGAAGACCCAGTCACCCGGTGTCACTGCTGTCGTTTCTTCCTGGGGAAACAGAGAATCAGAAGGCAGTAAAATTGTCTTTGACACTTCTTTTTCTTTAAGTGTTTTTATCATGTAATCTGCTAAAGTCTGTTCTTCATCTGCTTTTTGCAGATCTGGTGAGAAAAGAGGCATTCGGTATGGTCTGCCATGAATTATCTCAAAAGGGGTCAGACCATTAGTTGTTGGAGTGATTCTCATGTACAATTTCACAATGTCTAGGCACTCTGGCCATGGACGTTTTGTGGTGTCCATGGTTTTTCTTAACCTGGATTTGATTGTACCGTTTGTTCGTTCGACCAGTCCGGCGCTTTGGGGATGATAGGCACAATGATTTTTTAAAGTCAAGCCTAGGTGCATAGCCATGTCACGTATGACCTGATTAACGAAATGAGGTCCATTATCACTGTATATCGTTTCTGGGATCCCGTGTACAGGAATAATATCTTTACAAATGGCTTTAGCAACTGTGAGAGCGTCTGCATGTTTACTTGGAGTTATTTCCACCCATCTTGAAAAAGAATCAATCATTACAAGACAGTATTTGTATTGACCACTAGGTGACAATTCAATGAAGTCCATGTACATTCTTTGAAATGGGTAATTAGGTGTTGGAAAAGAGCCCCTTTTAGGTCTCAAATTACCCTGTGAGTTGTGTCTGATGCAAACAAGACAAGCTTTACAAAAACCTTTCAAAAATGAATCAAGGCCAAAAGTGGTAAAATGTCTTTGAATCATGTCAATCATCCCAGCACTTGAAACATGGCACAGCCCATGAGCTACAATTGCTGCAGCTTTGAACAGAGATTTTGGTAGAACTGGTTTATTATTTATATGATATAAACCGTTCTCATCATGATTTTGCTGGGCATTTCGGGCCTCCCACATCTGTTTTTCCTGCTTTGGAGCAGCTTTTTGCATATCCAAAAGAACTGATTTATTAATCATGTCTTCATTCAGTGAGCTCATCAAAAAACATGAGCCATAAATTCCCTTAGCAGCTTCTTTAGCTACAAAATCAGCAAATCTGTTACCATTTGAAACAAAGTCTGTGTTTCTGGTGTGAGCAGTGCATTTGCAAACAGAAATGTTGTTTGGTTTGTGGATGGAATTTAAAAGTTCTGTCAAAAGTTTTGCATGTGTCACAGGTTTCCCACTAGATGTCAACATACCCCTGTTTTCCCATTGCTTGGCAAAGTAAAACAGAGTTGAGAAGGCGTACTGGCTGTCCGTGTAAACAGTAACACTTTGTCTTTCAGCCAGCTGGCATGCGCGTGTGAGTGCAATTATTTCTGCAGCCTGAGCTGAGTGATGGTGGGACAGCTGCTTTGCTTCTATGATAACGTCAGGGAGCTGGACAATTGCATAACCAGTCTGAGTTTTTCCTGTGTCAGTCCTGAAACATGATCCGTCCACAAACCAAACTAACCCGTCAGTCAGAGGTGTGTCAGTTAAATCAGATCTGGGCAAACGAACCTGTTCAGTGATTTCTAAACAGCTGTGAGGTGTTCCATCATCTGGGAGTGGAAGAAATGTTGCTGGGTTTAAGACATTACAACGTTTGATGTTTATGTGGCTCTGTGATAACAAAAGTGCAGTGTAGGAGAGGTGGCGAGCTGGGGACAGGATGTTCATTTTGCTCTGCAGCAACAACACGTCCACGGCATGAGGTACAAGGAGGTCTGTCTCATGAAACAAGATCAAGTCAGCTGTGATCTGCACAGCCATTGCAGCAGCACAAACTGCTTGAACGCACGGTGGTAAAGCTAATGCCACAGAGTCTAATTTCTTTGAGTAAAAACCAAGAGGTTTCATTTTGTCTCCATGCTTTTGCAGAAGAACTGATGTCATAAAGCTGTTTCTACAATCAACAGTCAGTGTAAAACGTTTTGAATAGTCAGGCAGAGTCAAAGAAGTTGTTTGAATGAGTTTCTGCTTCAATGTTAAGAAGGCTTGCTTCGCGGGCTCAGTCCAAGTGATTTTGTCTGTCAAGGTCATAGGAGTGTCATAGATCAAACAGAGCAAAGGTTGTGTCAGCTCGGCGTAATGTGGGATATAATATCTACAAAAATTACTGAGACCAAGAAAACTCATCATTTGTTTTTTTGTTTCAGGCCTCGGTGCGTCAGCAATGGCCTGTTTTCTTTTCTGCTGTATCTGTTTTCCATCAGCTGATAGTGTATGTCCCAAATAACTGATTTCAGTCTGTACCCACTGTATCTTAGATCTGCTCACTTTGTTACCTGTTTGTGCTAAATGTTTCAGCAGTGTGATTGAGTCACGTCTGCATGCTTCTTCTGTTGGTGATCCGACTAAAATGTCATCCACGTAAACCAACAACTGACTACCTTCACTCAACACAAGGTCAGACAAGCATGACATGATGGCTTGTGTAAATATTGTGGGGCTAAATGTGAGGCCCTGCGGAAGCCGAGTGAACGTAAATCTTGTTTTTTCAAAAGTAAACGCGAACCAGAACTGTGAGTCAGTGTGAATGGGTATGCTGAAGAATGCATTACTGAGATCAATCACTGTAAAATATTTGTTGTCTGGATTTAAAGAGTTCAGCAGAGTGTGGGGGTCTGGAACGTTTGGGGCGATCGATTGTATCGCCTCGTTCACAGCCCTCAGATCCTGGACAAGTCTCCAATCCTCCCTGTTGGCCTTTTGAACAGGAAAGATAGGAGTATTGCAGGGAGAATCAGAACACTTTCTAATTACACCTGCTTTCAATAAATCAGAAATGACTGGTGTAATGCCTTTCACGGCCTCCGGTTTCAGTGGATACTGTTTAACCACTGGTCGCCAATCTGATTTTGGCTTTATTTGTACTGGAGGGATGGAATTCAATAACCCAACATCTGAAGGCCCAGAAGACCATAATGTTTCAGGTAATTGTCTCAGGTCTGCCTCATCACGTTCTGAGAGGAGCACCATGTCTGATTGTCATAAGGAGAGAGCATGCACTCTGGGTTCACACATCAGAACCAAACAAAGCTGTTTCTTCCACATTTTGCACGACGCACTGTATGACCTTTCCCCAATTTTTTCCAAAAAACACTTTTTCTCTGCATTGGCAGTGGGAGCATAAATATTTATAAAAATTACAGTAAAATGTTCAAAAACAGCTTTGACTAAAAGACATCTCCCTTGAATAATGTGCTGCACTTCTGTGTGGCTGGGAGTGAAAGTGTTGGAGAAAAGGAGTCCTACTCCTGCACTCCTGGAGGTGCCATGACTAAAAATGGCTTCCCCTTTCCACTCTTTATGCCACTCTGTCTCAATGGACGCATCACTATGAGTTTCTTGTAAAAACAAAACGTCAATTTTTTTATAGTTCATGGTTTGATAAACCAGCGCACGCTTCACAGCCTCTCTGGCACCGTTGAGGTTTAAGGATGCCATTTTGAAAGAATCCATGATGATAAAGAGGTTAGAAAACGTGTAAAAAATGACTATAAAAAATGGGAAAGTGCAAGTGTTCATAGTTTATTCAGAGCTGTTTTCTAACTTTAGTCATTATTTTCTTTAATCTAAAAATTTCTCGGTCTGTAAAACCTGACACTTAAGTGTTTTATATGATGCTTTGCTGAGGAGTAAAACATATCTAGGTTTGGAAAATAACTTTCCACATTAACTCCTTTCTGCTTTTTTGTTTGGTTAAGGA
>JBBPBX010050587.1:3232-24918 GCA_038048925.1 Garcialebias charrua
AGGGGGCGTCCTTGAGGGGGGTACTTTAAGGATGGCTCTCTCTGTTGGTCAGTCTCCATCCCTACACCTTCTGGTTCCCATGTCAACGTATTCAGGTGTCTATGATTTAGTTTGATTACTGCAAATATATTAGTCAGTGTTCTTGTGTGTTTCATTGTTGGGTCATCGTCTGTGTTCCCTGGTGTCTTGTCCTATGCTTCATGGTTCCCTAGGCCACGCTATGGTTATGTGAGTACTACCACGACAGTCTGTTTATTTTGTAACATTAAAGTGTTTGCTTATTTTTACTTTGCTTATCCGAGTCTTTGCTTGCACCACTGGATTCACATCGACAAGCACACCGATTCATGACACTGTGATAGACAGCATCCAACATCTGCAGGATGCTTGTAGGAGCGTTCATGTAGATAATGTCACCGTAGTCAATGGAGGGAAAGAAAGTCACAGTTACAAGGTGTTACAATGCCTTCAGAGTTAGACAGGATCTGTTTCTGAAAAAGAAACCCAGTTTAACTTTCAGTTTCTTTAGTAGGTTTTCCACGTGGAGCTTAAAAGAGAGACGTGAGCCGACCAAGATACCCAAATATTTATAGGAATCAACAAACTCAATAGGGACACCATTTGAGGATAAAATCAGAGGAATAATTGTTGGGACCGACTTCCTGTTTGAAAAAAACATCCCTTTGCGCAGCAGAGTGCGAGAAGCAACGGTCAAGAGGAAATGATGTGCCTGGAAACAGAAGAAGGGGAAGCGGTAGTGCGCATTGGCCCAGCTAAAGGCTAGAAGGTTACCATTTCCTACTCTCTTTCTGGGCAGTGTCCGCTCACTGGATAACAAAGTGGGCTTGTTATATCAGGAGGATCAGAGATGAAGAACTGTGCTGTTTTTGCCTAACAGAAACCTGGATTAACAACAATATGCTGGACTCAGCCTTTCAGATCAATGGTCTTCAGTTATTCCAAGACCATTGGTCAGGTAAAACATGGGGGGGGGGGGACTCTGTATGTTCGTGAATGAAGATTGGTGTACGAACTGTGGAATGGTAAAAAGCTACTGCTCTGAGGTGATATAACTTGTTACTGGGAAATGTTGGCTATACTATCTGCCACGTGAGTTTACTGTGGTGTTCATCACCATTGTTTACATCCCACCAGTTGCTAATGCTAGCAAAGCATCAAAGGAGCTGTATGACACCATTAGCTAACTGCAGATTAAAACACCCGGAGGCATTTTACATGGGTACAGGGGACTTTAACCATGTAAAACAGACACTCTGACCATTTTTTACCAGCATGTCACCTTTCCTATGAGGGGAGAGAATACTCTGGACTGTGTGTACACTAGCATTTGCGGTGCAGAGCTCTTCTTCACACCCATCTTGGCATCTCCGACCACATCTAAATCCTGCTGGCACCAGCGTATTGCCCATTGATGAGACGGATTAGGCCAACTAAGAAGACAGTCACTGTGTGGCCCAGGGATGTAGCCGATGTGCTCCAGGACAGTTTTAGTGCACAGATTAGCAGGTTTCAGAGAGGCAGCTACGGGAGAGGTGGACCTGGGGGAATTCACTTCCTCTGTCCTTGGCTTCATCTCCAAATGTGCTGATGATGTAATCTCCACCAGGACAGTAAACTGTTATCTGAATCAGAAACCCATGTTGAATGGTGAGATGAGAGCTCTACTGATAGCTAGGGACACTGCGTTCAGTACAGGTTAGGCATCAGCACTCCGAGATGTGAGGAAAAGACTAACTGCAGGCATTGCAAGGGTCAAAGCCACATATTCCCAGAAAATTCATAGTCATTTCATCACCAACAACCCCCCGGCACATGTTGAAGGGTATCAAGTGCATTATGAACTACAACATCAGGGATGCACAATGCCCAAGGGTCCCTTGGGCATTGTGGCCAGAGGCACTCAAGTGCCAGCTGTCTGAGGTGTTAGCGGACATCATCAATACCTCACCGTCAATAGCATTTGTCTCCACCTGCTTTAAGTCCGCCACTATTGTCCTTGTTCCCAAGTGCTCCACAGTGATAGGCCTGAATGACTACCGACCTGTAGCATTAACACTGGTAGTCAGTCATGAAGTGCTTTGAGAGGCTGGTCATGACTAGAGGCTGACATTTTTTCGGGAATCCCACGGGTCACGTGATTCCCACGGGATTCCTGTGGGATGGGAATCGAGTTAACTGTTATTCACGTGATTGGGACGGTACAGGATCGAAAGTTAACGGGAGCAGACGGGAGCGGGAGTCGTGACAAAAAAAAAAAACATGTCGCCATTTTGTAGTTCTCTTTCCCCCAGCTTGCACTGTAACGCAAGTTAAAAGAACTACATGACCCAGAAGGCAACGGTACTTCCGGCCACTGCTTTCGCCGGAATTCAAAGAGTAGCAGCAATGGAGGGAGTAAAGACGAGCGGAGAATCCGATGTGGTTAAAGTTGATTTGCAACGCAAAGTAAGAACTAACGATCTTTCTATTAAGCTCACAGAATTGGCAGGAAAGTCGCAAATATTAACGAACTTTGCGAGAGTTGAGTGTGACGGTGTTAACACGCTGTATGCCGCTTGTAAGACGTGCTTAGTTTTAGTCAAGTACACCAGTGAGTCGGGGACGAGTGGTCTCAAAAGGCACACCTGCAAGGCAAATCCCGGGAAAAATCAGCCAAGCATATCATCTTTTGTCAAGCGCAAATTACCACCAGGTGTGAAGTCGCGTTTGACCAACAAAATTGCTCGCATGTGCAGCCAAGATTTACGGCCGTTTGCTGTAGTAGAGGGGAAAGGCTTCGTCAGTGTTGCACAGGAGCTGCTCGACATTGGAGCAAAATATGGAGGCAACGTTCATGTGGAGGACATACTGCCATGTGCACGCACAGTCTCCCGTCACGTTGAAGGAGAGTATGAGAAAATAAAACAACTGGTCATGGAGGAGCTTCGTCAGGTACGTCATGCTGTAGTATTTTATTATACAAAAATTTTACTCTGTTGTCATAATATCTATACATTTCCTAACACCAGATTTATTTTGAACTACTTAATCCCCTGCTATTTTAAAATTGTCATCAGTTTTACATATTAGATACTTTAAGTGTTAACAATATACCCAATTCCTTTCATGCAGACTAAAGACCAGGCAGTAACCACAGACCTTTGGACTGAAGAGAGGACCAACACACACTACATCACTGTTACAGTCCATTACGTTCTTGATTGGAAGATGGTGAACCGGGTTTTGGCCACAAGGGAGATGGAGGGTGTCAAATCCAGTGACCATATCAGAAGAACTGTGGAGAGAATCCTTCAGGTATCTCTCTGTGTTTCTCTTTGATCAGATCATCTTTATTTAAATGGCATAGAAGAGAACTCTGTGATTTTAGAAAAAAATAAAAGTCAAACGTAGTAGACACTAGACACATCTTTGTTAGAAGATGCTCCCCCCACCCCCAATCAGCACCCCGCGTGGCTGTGGTCCGCTTGCACCTCCACCCCACCTGCGTGTGATTAACACAGATTTTTTTTGCACAAATATAAAAATATATTTTTCGATTTTTTTATGTTGGTATCCTCCAGTGCTAACATGCACTAAGATTATGTAAACATGTTTTGTCCTAGTATTATAAATGTATTGAAAAGTGCTTGTGATGACCGTCAATCAAAATGTTTATGATGATCTGATGTCTGGGCTTCTATTTGCTAAGCTTTTGTTTCTTTTTTTTTTTTCTAACATAGGAGTTTGGCATCCTGAGTAAGAACACTGTCTTTGTGACAGATAATGGCTCAAATGTGATCGCAGCTTTCAAGGATTATGTGCGACTCTCCTGTGCCGGCCATAATATCAACTTGATCTTAAAACATGTATTTGACCACTTGGATGAGGACAACCCAGTGCACAGCAGCATCATCAAGCTGTTTAAGGACACAAAGACTCTCGTCACACACTTCAAAAGAGCAGGGTAAGATAACATAAAATCTTGTCATATAAAATATGATAAATTAAATAAACATAAAATCTACAGTAATTTATAATTGCAAAGGTCACATTTTCTTGACTTTATTAACTGTAAATACTTTTTAATTAAATGTTTCTTTTCCAAAAGAAAGGCCAACAAATTGTACTTTGTATTCACTGTATCCCAATCCTTTTTTGAATTTTTAGGTTACAAAAGGGACTAGACCAATCACTGAAGCAAGCTGTGGAGACAAGGTGGAATACCAGACTTGCAATGCTCCAATCTGTAAATGATGCACTGAGGTCCGGCAAGCTGCACGACATCCTGCTTCGCCGAAACGAGCTCCGTTACCTCAACAACATAGACAGTGAACTTCTTGAGGACATCATACAACTCCTGAAACCTTTTGATGAGGCTACCAGGCACCTCTCCACTGATCAGACACCTACCCTTCACCTTGTCCTCCCAACCAAAGCAACTCTACTAAGGGGGTTGTCAATCCAGGATGGAGACAGTGAGATTGTGAAAGAGGTAATACAATACATTAATGATTTTTGTTTATTTGGTGGTCATTCAAGTAGCTAATAGGAGCTCAGCCCTATCCAATAACCGTGAGCAAGACAAGAAATTGAGTGTGATGTTGTCCAAGAGAAACGATGTAAAAGTTAAATATATAAATTTAAAACTTTTCCATGCCTGAAATCAAGCTTGGTGCCTGTCTGCCTTGAAACCTCTATGTCCCCACAGTAATGATGTTGAGTATACCGTTGTCATGATATTATTTGTTGTACCATGATGTGATTTCACTCCTCCTCCCCCTAGCTGAAAGGGAAGTTAGCCCAGGCAGTGGAGTTGAAATTCAAAATCCACCTGTACCATAAGGTAGCCACAGCGCTCTCTCCTAGCTTGAGGAGTTTCTTGAGGAAAACTCTCTACGGTCAGGAGTATGAGGAGGTCATCAACACCCTGGCAGCACTCACAGAAACAGCAGGGACAGAGGAGAGAGTGAGAGGCCATGTGGAGAAAGAGGGTGAATAACACTAGCATCAACAGAGCACTCACTGATCAATTTTAAATGTAGTGACATGTCTTTTTTTCATTTATTTAAAAGCTTATATTCACACATACACTCACAGGTGTGTGTATTATATCTATAGATAATGTATATTATAGGTAATACCTATATTAGAGTAAGTATGTTAGACTATAAAGAACTATAATGCAAATATCAATGTTCTCTAAGAATCTGCCTTATTTCCTGAAGGTCCACCCCCAGAGGCAGGTGCCACGGAAGTGCACAACTTCTTTGCCAGTTGTGTTGAAGAGGAAGAGAGGGAGGAGAACGGGGGCGATACAGAGCCATGGGGCCGCCAGTTGGTGCTACAATACATGAGTGACTCTAAGCTGACGCGCTTCCAGTCTCTTCTCGACTTCTGGCAGGAGAGGTCAGGTGGGCTTGTGCCAGTTGCCAAGAGGCTGCTAGCAATACCAGCAACAAGTACTCCTTCTGAGCGTAGTTTCAGTGTTGCTGGGAGGCTGATAGAGGAGAGGCGTTCCACCCTCAATCCAGAAAATGTAGACGCACTTTTGTTCCTACATAGCAACATATAAAAGTTCCTATACTCATTATGCAAGAACATGTTTGATAAACATGATTCTGGTAGTTAGCCCTAATTAGTTTTTGGGCAGTGTTTTCTTACAATTTTTTTAATGTGTTGAAAACAGGAAAAGTATACTGGTATGGCACAAATGCACTTTTTTTCCTTTTCTAAAATGCACAGCCAGTATCTGAATTGTGAAAGTAATGCCTTTATGCACTTTTGTTTACAAGTTTTGTGCAGTATTTTTGTTGAGAAAATGAAAACATAAAAGTAATGTCACTGTTTTAAGGAAATTTCTCAATAAATGAGTAAAATGCAACATTCTATGTTGGGGTTTATTCAATTAACTGACCTCCAAATGAGCTAAAAACAGAGACTAAGGTGGTCCTCTGCAGGAAAATCTATAGAGATCACAGGCCATGTACTACGTTTTGTGCTCTTTAGTGATTTAAATTTATTTTTTGTTTACATTAAGGCAAAAAATGCCTCCCTCTACTGCCACAGATGAACTGTTTCTGTTGCTATATCTATTTAAATCAAACTGCAAAACACAAAGTAGCCTAATCTTAAAAACATTGTGGTGAAGATTAAATCAAATTAATTGTATTGCTTACGAGTAAATTAGGAAGAAAAGATGGGAGCGGTACAGGAGCGGGAGTCATTTTGAATGGGAGCGGGATGGGAGTGGGAGTCATTGCACCAGGAGTGGGACGGGACAGGAATTAATTTTTTACTCAAGCCTGGGAGTGGGACGGGACAGGATTATTTTCTGTGGGAGTGGGACGGGACAGGAGTAGAAATTCACTCCCGTGTCACCCTCTAGTCATGACCCACATCAAGTACTCCATCAACGTCACTTTAGACCCATATCAGTACGCCTACAGAAGGAACCACTCCACTGCTGACACCATCTCATCAGTGCTCCACACAGCCCTCACCCACCTGGAGAGCAGACATTTTTACATCCATCTGCTCTTTTGTCAAAAGTCAAAGTCAAAGTCAAAGTCAACTTTATTGTCAGATCTGCAATATGTACTGTACAGGACATACACAGGACCGAAATTGCGTTTCTCTCAGTCCCTCGGTGCAACAGTAAACATCTAAACATTGAAACACTGAAACATATAATAATAGACATAAGCATAAAATAGTAAAACTAACATTGTCCTGAGTTTTTTTTTTTTTTTTCATAGCGGTGCAAGAGCATGAAAATCCACACCAACTCTAAAACTAAAACATTAAACATTTAATGAACATAATACTGTCCTGAGTTTTTGCATACTAGCACAAAAAAAAAGAGTATAAAAAGTATAACTAAAATAAACTAAAGGTTTCTAGCATTGACATTTGCAAAGTGGCAAAGCAGCGTATGAGTCAATGTACACAGTATATGTATGAGGTAGTAGTTGATGTTGTTATAGAGGCAAAAAGTGGCATATGCAGTAAGGCACATTGGGCATCCCTAAATAAGACCGTTCAGAGCACACTGTATATGTACCAGCAGTGGTGTAGATATTAGAGTAGTGTAAATAAATGTAAACAGTAGTAATTACATGTAAGCAGTAGTAATAAAAGTAAACAGTATTAATAAATGTAAACAGAGAATGTAAACAGTATTATGATTATAGGCAGTGATGTAATACAGACATTAGTGCAAGTATGAGAAGTAGTGCAAACTGTATGAGCACATGACCGAGAGTTTAGTGAAAAACTTTGTGTTGAGTGATAATGTGTGAGAAAGTTTTAGTGTTAAGGCAGTTCAAATGGGAGGGGGGGCAGAGCAGGCAGAGTGTTTAGCATTCTGACTGCCTGATGAACAGAGCTGTCTCTCAGTCTGCTGGTTCGAGCCTGGAGACTCCTCAGTCTCCTCCCTGATGGCAGTAGTCTGAAGCAGCTGTGTAGTGGGTGTGTGGGATCACCTGCCATGCGGTGGGCTTTCCGAGTGAGGCGTTTGCTGTGTAAGTCCTGCAGTGAGGGCAAGGAGGTGCCCACGATCTTCTCAGCTGCTCTCACAATGCGCTGGAGGCTCTTGCGGCAGGATGCAGTACATGCACCAAACCACACAGTGATGCAGCTGGTCAGGACACTTTCTATGGCACCTCTGTAGAAGGTGCTCATGATGGGGGTTGAAGCTCCAGCCCTTTTCAGCTTGCGGAGAAAGTAGAGACGCTGGTGAGCCTTCTTTGCCAGTGCTGCAGTGTTCCTGCTCCAGGACAGGTCCTTTGAGACGTGCACTCCCAGGAACTTGGTGCTGTCTACTCTCTCCACTGCGGTGCTGTTGATGGTCAGAGGGGCATGTTGGGCATCCTTCTTCCTGAAGTCCACAACAATCTCCTTTGTCTGTCAATTCGTACATGTTTGTTATGTTTCTCCTTCCTGTCCTCTCAAACCCCCAGCTGATTAAAGCAGATGGCCAAACGTCCAGAGCCTGGTTCTGCTGGAAGTTTTGTCTTGTTAAATGTACACATTGACTTGGCATTTTTAACTTCATTCTCCAAACAATTCCACAATCCAATTCCCTGGATTGAGGTAAACCGTCCCTTCAAACTAGTTCTGAATTTTGGTTTTAGAAATATATCTGTCCACTTAAGTTTATAACAACTTTGTCTTTTAACAAAATGTATTTGGGTATTTAAAGGTAATGTGTTATTCTGAACCCCATACATAACTGATAAACTATTATAATCTACCAAATCATGGAACTTCAATAACTTCAGTTGATAAAATAATGTGCTTGATGGGTGACAGTAATGCTTTCTAGTGATAATTATTACAGCACTTTTCTGTAAAACAAAAATAGACTTTGTGATTGTTTTACACGCTTTTCCCCAAACATCAATACAATAGATTAAGTGTGGAACAATGATTGTGTTATACAACAAATACAGAGCTTTATCATTTAATAAGTCTCTGACTTTGTACAGTAATGCAATAGATTTAGCTATTTTTATTTTTAAAATAACTTTTTTCTTACAAATTTTTCATTAACTTTGTCACCTTCCTATTTGAATTTGGTTCTTAAACCACTTCTGTATAAAATTTTCCATTTTATTTTGATATCTTGAATGATTTTGTGTGATAAATACATCTTCATGTCACTTCTTTTCCATAAGCGCTTCAGATAAACTTGCATCTATGGACAAGTTACCAATACAATGTCCACATTTTACTTTAATTTAAAACTTGTTTTAGGTCTTGTCAGGGAAATAACTAGCACTGTAGCTGCTAAACATTGTGTTCGAACATGAATTTATGAATTGCACAGTCAAACAATGAGCAGACATAATGACTTTGAGATGGAGTCAGAGTAATGCTATCTCAAGAATGAACTTGCTATCACAGACCTGAAAGGAGCTGTTGATGATTAGCACTGGGAGGTAATTCAACATTTCTGAACTAAAACGTCAGATTAGGAATCAAAACCCACAGATCTCTTAAGTCCAACATGCACACAGACATTAAAGAAAGTAGAAGCACAGTGGAAAATGTGCTGTCTATTAGTATCATTTTCTTCATCCTGTCGGGTCTTTTTTGATACAAAGCCAATGGAAACAAGTGCTGCGCTGGATTTTGAAAGATCCCAATATTTTTGCACTGCTTGAAATAAAACAGGATTAAAATGCAACCAACCAACC
Organism: Garcialebias charrua; assembly: GCA_038048925.1. NCBI lineage: Eukaryota > Metazoa > Chordata > Actinopteri > Cyprinodontiformes > Rivulidae > Garcialebias > Garcialebias charrua. The sequence continues at coordinate 12,430 of JBBPBX010050587.1, forward strand.
TATAATCTTCATATTATTTTACATGTTAAATGTATCAAGGTTGTTTGTAGTAAGCATGGGCGATTCATGATTTGCACAGAAAGCATCCCCAGTGTATGTCAAAGATCTGAGTTCTCCTCCCTGTGCGCTTTCACCCTGCACCAAGGTTTGTATAGGTCTCAGCAACATGCCAACAGCCCCCAAGCAACACAAATGCTTCTTATTTTCACAGCAAGCTCTCCGTGTCTTTGTTATTAGATTTTTGCCAAAGCAGGAAGGCTCTTTGTGTTTCGGGAAGAAAAGGCCCAGCAGCTGCCAAAAGCTATTGTTGCTTGAGAAACAATGGCACGCCGTGTGTGAGTCTCAGTGCTCCTCAAACCCCAGTCGTACTTGTTGTAATCCACTGTTCTTTTCATTCCTTGAATCATGACTGCCGCCGCCAATTTGTTTTGTCAGCTCTGGCCCGGAAACACAGAGACAACCTGACCAACATGGTTGCTCCTCTTGCCAAAAGGACTGAAAAATGGAGGAGGGAAAAATAGAAATGCTTTAATTGCTGCAGGAATCCAGACAGTTTGAGAAAAACTGTTTCAGAACAGTGTGGGTAACAAAAAGGGAATGGAGGTGAAAAGTGGCAGTGTGATCCAGCGGTCTCAAATTAATTGCATTTTCTCTTGTGACTTGTGCGGCACATGTTCTTGGTTGGGCACGGGGACAACTGTGGAGAAATGAGAGCTGCCGTAAAAGTGTTGGTATGCGCGTTTGTCGCAGCAGTGAGGATGTTGGCGGTTACACTTGAGGAAACCATGAATAGGTGATGCTGACAGATGTGAAAGGGATCTACATGTTTAAGATGACAACAAGGGTAAAAAAAAAACAGTTGAACACAGATCTGACAGGGTTAAGATTAGGCACACGAGGTGAGCATAATCAAGCCAAACAAGTTTTAACAATTTAAACATCCATCCGTCCATCCATCCATCCATCCATTATCTTTACTCACTTCTTCCATTTTGGGTAACAGGGGTCGCCGGTGCCCATATCTAGCAGTCACTGTGTGAGGGATGGGGGACACCCTGGACAGGTCTCCAGTCCATCACAGGGACACCGACATAAATGAAACGAACAACCATTCACTCTCTCACTCACATCTAGAGACAATTTAGAGTTACCAATCAGCCTAACGTGCATGTTTTTGGTCTGTGGGATGAAACTGGAGTGCCCGGAGAAAACCCACACATGCATGGAGAGAACATGCAAACTGCACCTAGAAAGGCCCCCAGACTGGGATTTGAACCGGGGACATGCTCACTGAGGCAGCAGCTCTACCAGTTGCGACACCGTGCTGCCCACAATTAAAACAAATATGTCTATTACAGTAGTCCCTCATTTATCGCGGGGGAGCTGTACTCTGAAGACTCACGATAAGTGAAAAATTGCAAAGTAGGAATAGTAGTACAAGTAGTAAGTAGTAGTTTATTTTATTATTTACAAGTATATAGATATATATAAAGGCATTTTAAACCCTTCCCACACTCTTGCAATATTCTAAACAGTGTTTCTAAACTCTAGACGATCTAAAAGAGCACAGGATGTCATGATTTCAGCTCCCTTCCTCCGCCGCTCTTTGCCACCTGCAAGCTCTCTTGGCCACGCCCACTTCTCTGCTCTGAACGCTGAACATCTGACCAGTTGTTTAACTGGAGCAGGAAGTTTATCCTGCAGTAAGGGCAGCACAAATGTGCAGCAGGTGGTAAATAATTTAAAATAATTAATTTTAAATAAAAATTTCATGTAGATCGTACAGCTCATCCATCAATCAGCCAATTGTGTGTTATGTCCAATCTTATTTTGAAAAACCGCGATAGAACGAATCCGCAATAAACTAATCGTGAAGTAGCGACGGACTACCGTAGCTGGAAGTTGGAAGTGGTGGCGCAGAGGTCAGAGAAGATGGGTCTGTGATCATAAGATCGCTGGTTCAACTCCCGTTACCGACAACATCCAAATGTGGGTGGGATTGGTGAAGTGCTCACACATGTCTCCATCCTCCTTTGCCACATTCTGGGCCCTTGAGCAAGGCCCTTAACCCACCACCACCTGCTTTGCACAGAGGGCTGTGGTGGCTTGGTGATCTGTGGTTGTGTCAGGAAGGGCATCCGATGTAAAAACAATTGCCAAGTCTTTGTGCAACTCAGTTCGCTGGGGTCACCACAGCAAACTGAGTTGCACAAAGAAGGGCTAGCAGTTGAAAGAAGAAAAAAGTTAATTAGTGTATTGTCGAGTGATTTTCTGACCATTTTGAAGTGTGGATCTGTGGAAAGGTTGTGAAAATTAAAGTCTTACAATTATGTGTTTCAAAGACTTTAGTTTGAGGAAATAAAATTTTATTCTGACAAAACTGATGAGCTGTTGGCTAGTCCGAATGCAGCCTAGACTAACATCATGAACATGCTTTAAAACTTCCTCTGTCTCCATACACCACCATCTACAGATCCTTTGAGTGGGCGATACAGGCTGCTTCACAACTCTCTGATGGCTGATTTAACCTCCTACTACTTAAGGCTGAGTGAAACCACAAGTCTTCATTGCACTGGTGATTGTCTCATGGTGAATCCGCCAACAACCCGTGTGCTTCACTAGATCATGATCACATTTGATCATGAACTTACCTGTTTTTCTTCATCCTCGTGTGGATTCTAGATTTTTGGAACCATATCTCTTTCCGAGTTGTTTCCTCCTGTTGGATAGCTCCTCCATACTCTGTAAGAACCATAGAAAGAGTGCTCCACTACTCAGTCATTCTGCTGGCTTGCCTGTTTTACTCTCTTTATTTGCACAACCACCTTACCTGGAAATCCTCTTATTCTGGAGAATCCAAACTTGGTCCCTCCCAGACCTAAAAGAGTAAAAAAAAAAAAAAAATAGTAAGAAACACCTGCAAAAATCTCAGCAGCAACAGTATTATGTTGTCAAAATTATACAAACTCTCCCTCACTGTCTTCTACAGATTCTTCCGTCCCAGGTTGACCCCATGTTCCTTGTGTAATTAAACAATGTACCTTTTAATCTTGTTTCAATATTTTTTCAAGGTTTTGTTAGAAATCTGAACCTCAGGTTTAAATTACATTTGTCAAAAAAGACAGTAATGTTGATTTTGAAAATATAATTGTTAATAAGCCTAAGAACAAATAAAAATATGGGTCCTCATTTGGCTAGCCATTAGCCTAGCCTAGACAAACATTTCTAGCTTGGTCTGTATTGTTCATGCTCTATGACTGATGTCACAGGTTCTATGAATAACTGCTCAACAAAACATCACTTCAAAACTATCAGACATTTCTATTTCACTCTATATCTACAAACTGAGTTTGTTCAAATAGATATATGACAAGTAATCTAAAAATTATACATCATTTTTCCACAGAATGCCTCTCCCAAAAGGTTAAAATATATATATTTTTTTTTTTAAATTTACGAAAGGAATTGTCCAGATGACCTGATTGAACATTGTTGGATTTCTTTACCTGGATTATTGAGCATGAACTTTGATGTCTTGAAACACTTTGGCTGTGGTTGCCTGGGAGAAGTTGATGGGGGAGAGGACAGCCACCAGAAACCATTTTATCACCAGCAAACTGGTTGGTCCACTGTAGGAGTGTACTGCTTGGTGGGAAACACAGTTTGTATGTGACCTCTCAGACTGATGAATCTCTTTGGATGGAGGGCGAAACGTCTTTCATCAAAAAAGAAACTGTCCAGATGACCTGACTGAACATTGTTGGCTTTCTTTAATATATTTAGGAGAATTTGATGAAAGTATCTAAGATCCGTTGTATTTATCTAGGCACAATTATTACTACAGTAGCTATCAAATTATCACATTAATAAAGTGCTTCAGACTCATTGCTTTGGTTTGTCAATTGAACTTGTGAAAGTGATTACCGCTGTGGTTTCTGTCCCTGTCTCAAACTTTCACAGCATTTGATGAACATGTTTGAACCTCAACAAAAGAATTGGACTAAACCACAAAATTATGTCATTAAAAGCCTACACACACATTCACTGGTGTGAGTTTTGTAGCAAAGAAACACATTAGCCCCATTCTTGTGAGTTTATTGAAGGGAATGTGTGGGAAGAGCAAGATTAATGGTTTTAACTTTATCTTGGCAAATCAAAATCCAATAAAGCTCAGAGGAAAATTAAAATCTGGCCTGCGTGACCACTAAACAGCAACTTGATTGATGTGTTTGGGTGGAAGTGGTTCCAAAAATCTGCAGGTGATTCTTTTTCAGCGTGGATATCCAATTTAACCTTGTAGGTTTTATTGGAGGCTGATTGTTGATACGAGGATGATCGTTTCCAGAATGGAATGCTGTTCAGAACCTTTTCTGAACGTGCTCGTCAGAGGGAAAGGTTTATAATCTCCTGGTTCAGCATTTCTCTGGATAAACTGCTGGTCAGTAAATTAGTATGTTTTACCTGTTTAAACTAATAATTGTATAAAATGAGCCAAATTAGTTCTGTTTTTGCCTTCAGATTTGAACAAAGGCAAGATTGTTTGTTGAAGTTGTGTTAGTTGAACATGCCAAAGCTCTAACGTGCTTTACAGGAAACGAAAGCTTACACTTGATTTATTCACCCAAAGCGGGCAGTTTTATATATTTCCAAACAGTATTTTTTTTTCTATGCCAAGTATCCCTAGTTGCATGATTTATTTGGGATTTCCTGTAATATGAAGACATCCCAGCTGGGCAAGTTTAAGAATAACAGTATGGGACAGGAGCTACTGGTCAGTTTGACCAAGAAGGCTTTTGTTCCCAGGAGTCATACTTTATACAAAGAAAACACGTTTTTATGTTTAAGCCTATTTATTGAGCCTTTTTGATGACTAAAACATCTCATTGCGTGTTATACTTATTTCACAGGGTCTTTTTCCAGGAAATTTCCTCTTTGTTGTGAACTCTGGAAGGTGTCAAAGCTGTGACCTGTTTTCTTTCTGTTCTTGCATTGTTGCTGTCAGAAATCTAACATTTTCATTTTGAACCTTGCCTTTGTGCATCAGGTGCAGGGAGTCCTTTCTGCATCTCCTTTACTCAATTTTCTGAGGCAATCTTAGACATACTGTTGGCTGAAATTGAGAGTAATTCCTTAACATCTAGGTAGTGTTGTAGTACTTGAGACCCGTCTTGGTCTTGAGACCAGTGTCAAGAACGCTTTTTGATGGTCTTGGTCTTGTCTCGAACTCGACTGCATTTGGTCTCGGTCTTGGACATTGAGGGCTCGGGGTTTTATTTCAAGACCAGTCAAGGCCACAACTGTGGAAATATCTCTGAATTACCAGAATATTGTCCAGTTTATTTGTTAACATCCTTGTTTTAAATGGATGCAAAATGTACTGATTCAAATCCAAACAAAAACATGACTCATTGCTAAATACGTTTTTGTTACCATTGTCAAAAACACGAACAGAACAATACAGACAACAGAACGTAATATCGAGTGAAAGTATCCTCGTAATGAAATGATGAAAGTACAAAAAATTGATCATTTGATGTACATCTACAACTGATTACCGTAACATTAAAATTTAACCCAATTTAAGTTGGCCACCAATGCTAAGAGACTGGAGCGTGAGATTGATAGGCGGATAAGTGCAGTATCCGCAGTGAAGCGGGCGCTGTACCAGTCTGTCGTGGTGAAGAGAGAGCTGAGTCGAAAGGCAAAGCTCTCAATTTACAGATTGATCTACGTTCCCACCCTCATCTATGGTCATGAGCTTTGGGTTGTGACCGAAAGAACGAGATCTCGGATACAAGCGGCTGAAATGAGTTTTCTCCGCAGGGTGTCTGGACTCTCCCTTAGAGATAGGGTGAGAAGCTCAGTCATCCGGGAGGGACTCGGAGTAGAGCCGCTGCTTCTCCACATCGAGAGGAGCCAGTTGAGGTGGCTCGGGCATCTGGTTAGGATGCCTCCTGGACGCCTCCCTGGTGAGGTGTTCCGGGCATGTCCCACCGGGAGGAGACCCAGAGGAAGACCCAGGACACGCTGGAGGGACTATGTTTCTCGGCTGGCCTGGGAACGCCTTGGGATTCCCCCAGAGGAGCTGCTCCAAGTGGCTGGGGAGAGGGAAGTCTGGGCCTCCCTACTTAGGCTGCTACCCCCGCGACCCGACCCCGGATAAGCGGACGAAAATGGATGGATGGATGGATGGATGGATAATAATTCAAGATTTTTATTTTCACATCACATGTGCACTTTGAGATTTTTATTAATGAAAAGTGCATTATAAATTGAATTCATTATTATTATTACTATTACATGTGGTACATGAGGTGGAACAAAATTGTGTACCCAAGGTACCAGAATTGACCTTTAAAACTAATTGCTAATTGGCTTATTGGCCTTAGCCAACACAAAATCATCTGTAACTCAATCAGTTTTTACAGATACAGGTAGTCCCCGACTTACGAGCGCTCTGACTTACGAGGTCCCGGACTTAAGAGCATGCATCTCTTTTTTTACTTTTTTTTATATAAATGAATACATGTACAGTACTGGACAGTCACCAAGCACTTAGCCTATCCTAACACAGTTTTTAAAGATGAAGGAGTCAGTTGAATTGTCNAAAGACATAAGACAGAAGTATAAACCAGGCTTTAGCCTATCCTAACAGTTTTTAAAGATGAAGGAATCAGTTGAATTGTCTCCCTCCTCCCTGCAGGCTCCATAGGGAGCTTGCTCCCTTTATGTGAAAGGAGACAATTCAACTTATTCCTTCATCTTTAAAAACTGTGTTAGGATAGGCTAAGTGCTTGGTGACTGTCCAGTACTGTACATGTATTCATTTATTAAAAAAAAAAAGTAAAAAAAAATAATAATAAAAAAAATTTTTTTTTTTTTACTATGTGATCCTACTTACAAATTTTTGACATACGAGCGCCCCCTAGGGACGGAACTCGCTCGTAAGTCGGGGACTACCTGTATAGAGTTAAAATTTGGTATGGTGGTGGCTGAGACTCATGCACATCACACACTTTAGCTTTTCATTTTAAAATATGGCGTACAATGTTGAAAGGTCTTTCCTGATCAAGATTAGGAAAAATCTAACCTAAAAAATAGTTAAATGTCCTAAACTCTTTTGTAAATTTATTAAGTTTGAAGACATTACAAGCATGAAGACACCATCACATCAATGTCTCAGAGATAACGGCATACCAGGAATCCAGACCCCTTTCACGGCTCGTCATCAACCCTGGAAATATACCGGAAGTAGCCATCTTGGCGACATAGCTGTGTTAGCCTCAAAGCTATTGTAGTGGTGCGTCGCGTCTGGTCACACAAAATCAAAAAATGGTGAATTATTGTCGTGTCCATGGCTGCCACAATCGGTCAGATTGAGAGAAAAAGCTTCTGTTTTACAGATTACCACTCGTGATCACAAATCAAGGTGAAGTAACTCAGCAGTTATCAGAGGAACGTCGACGTCTGTGGCTGCCAGCCTAAACCAGAACTTGGATTGAAAAAAACTGAGCAACATCCGAATTTGCTCTGCACACTTTGTGTCAGGTAATATATTTCTTACAGTAGATTATAGTGAATTAGGGCATTACACGAATCATAAGTTTATTGAGCACGAGGACAGAGCTTCAAAACACCACCTCCCTTTCTCTGTTCAAGACAGCCCTGAAAACACATCTCTTTAGACTTATCATTAACTTTACTAAATGTATTTTATATTATATAATCCTTATGTATTTTATATTTCAATTTGTCACTGATAATGTTTGAACTGAATTGGTTTAAGTGTCCTTGGGTGTCCTGAAAGGCGCTTTTAAATAAAATGATGATTATTATTATTATTACAATCCTTTAACTGTGCTGCATAAAATGTACATGGAACGTTAAATTTTTTTGTTGAGTTATTTGTTTTTTACAAATAGCATAAACAACTCAACAACTGAAAGCTTAACAAAGCTTTCAGTTGTTGAGTTGTTTATGCTGATTATTCAAAATTCATAAGAGCACATGACACTCATGACAAGAGCACTGTCATGAGTGTCATGTCACTGTCATGACATGTCATGACACTCATGACAAGAGCACTGTCATGATAAACTACACACCTAGCTCTCAAGTTGAAAAGCAAAAAATACGTACAAACACTAAATATGTAAGAAGCACATACAATAACCTAAATTAACTGTTCTTGTGTTGTTTGACAACTGACAATCCGGTGCTATGTTGTAAATCCTGTTTTGAAATTCATATGCATATGAACACACCAATTATTTACAACTTCATTTAAGTAATTTTTATTTTATTATGTTTTTTCTTTTCTTAGGCAGACGTGCTCCATTGTACAGCAAGGATGATGCAGACTGGGTGCCTTCACTGAAGACGTGTGCTGCAGAGAAGTCTGTAGCAGTTGGTGCTGATGGTGGATGACATCTGGCAGCTGAACGCTTCAACCGACGACAAAAAAGAACTAAAAAAAACATGGCAAATAGCACATGTTAGAATCCATGTTGAACGTGTCATAGGCTGTGTTAGACAAAAATACACAATCTTGAATGGCCCTCTTCTACCTATCGATTTTCAAACATGTAGATATCCAGAAAAAGTTGCATTAATCGATATGATTGGCTTTGTGTGCTGTGCCTTGGTTAATCACCTTTGGTGGGTTATGAGTAGCTGCATGAATTGTAAAAAGAACAAGTGGATAGAAGAGTGATAGCTGATGTGAACCTTTTTTATTTTTATTTTACATTGTTCCACCTTTACTTTGAAGTTGTTTTTGCAAATATGGGGCAGACATGATTTTTCATTCACTGCACTCTTTATTTGAGCATGATGCTGGTGAAGATTCTCAGTCGTCCAGGACATGATAAAATCAAAAAAGGCGTTCAATACAGGATCAACTGGACTTTATTAGTAACAAATAAAGTCCAGTTGATCCTGTATTGAACGCCTTTTTTGATTTGAGCATGAATTACTATATCATTACTGTTTATGTATTGATTTGATGAATGTAATTTTGATTATGCTTTTTCTGTAATGGATATCACACAGACGTGAGCAAACAAGACAACTTACATATTACAACATATGTTTCACATATAGTGGTGCTGATACTGTATAGCTCACGTCGATTTAGAAAACCTCTCTTTTAAACAGAATAAATGACATTATGTATCATTAACCATTTTGTTTGTGCACTTTTTGTATTGACTAGAAAATATTCTGCCAAACTCAAAGTAGTTGTAAGGTAAAAAAGGTCTATATAAAGACAACCATTCGTACTATTATCTTAAAAGATAAATGTCTGCAGAATGCACCTCAAAGTTCTTACTGTAATTAGATTCATAGAGTAGCTGTTATTTATATAATTTGTGTTGAAACACTGTACAAGAGTTGAACATTTTGAATAACACTTGTCAGCCATCATTGTACTTCACATGTTTATTTTAAAAATATGTTTTGAGGTAGTTCTGCACAGAGCTTCTATAAAATGAACTGAAACACACATTTACACATTTAGTCTGGATTAACAGACAGACCACAGTCCGTGAAGATCCACAACTTCTCCTCCTCCACCATAACCCTCAGCACTGGCTCTCCTCAGGGATGTGTGCTGAGCCCCCTTCTGTTCACTCTGCTCACATATGATTGTACAGCCACACTTCCAGGCTGTCATATTGTTAAGTTTGCAGATGATACAGCGGTGGTGGGATGCATCACAAACAATGATGAGTCCAGCTACAGACAGGAGGTGGAACACCTGGAGAGCTGGTGCAAAGAGAATAATCTTCACATGAATGTGAAGAAGACAAAGGAGATGATTGTGGACTTCAGAAGGAACAAACACACCCATGCCCCACTGAAAATAGGTGGGTCTGCAGTGGAAGTGGTCTCCAGCTACAAATACTTGGGTGTACACATGAATGATAACCTCAGCTGGAGCAACAACACCACCAGCCTGATCAAGAAAGGTCATCAGAGACTCTACTTCCTCAGACGGCTGAGACGAGCTGGTCTGAGCAGCCCAGTCCTCACCTCCTTCTACAGGTGTGCAGTGGAGAGCATCCTGTGCTCCAGCATCAACGTGTGGCATGGAGGCTGCACAGTTGAAGAGAGGAAAGCTCTGCAGAGAGTGGTGAAGGCTGCACAGAAGTCTGTTGGAGTCAGTCTCCCCACCATCACAGACATTTACACCTCCAGATGCAGGAAAAGAGCCACCTGCATCATGAAAGACCTCACTCATCCAGCACACTCACTCTTTGCCCCACTCCCCTCAGGACGGAGGTTGAGGAGCATCAAATGTAGAACCACTAGACTGAGGAACAGCTTCTACCCTGAGGCTGTTAGACTCATGAATAAATAAAAAAATAAAAAAAAAAATAAACACTGCAAAATATCACATCATGCTGATGCTGATCTGTTTTCTTGTTGCTGTTCATCTGTGACCATCTGCTCATACAAACTCATGTTCGTGCTGCTGTTTATTCCCACTATATTAGGCTTAGTGTATTACTAGTTGATGCTTTTCTTAGTTAGTTCTAGATGTTATTACTGTTTTTCTCTTTCATTGTTGTTGGATGTAACTGGGACCTCGTGTACATAATCTCGTTTTCATCTCATGTACCACATGCGGTGCAAATGACAATAAAGACTCTCTGACTCTGACTCTGACTCTTAATAAGGAAAATCAAGGCATTGCTCTCTGGAACCGCTCAGATCCGGTTGATCCAGGGATCAAATGTAGCTTAAAAAACAGGGATCTAAGATCATTTTGACAAAATTTGCTTCAATCCTCAGACTGATGTGATGAGTCACATACACATAGCTAGTGTGTGTTTAAAAACACACCCAAAATATATTTATATGTACACAGACAAATTAAAAATTAAATATAAATCACCAAATAATTCACAATGTCTGCGTAGGTCACAGCTGGTAAGGTCTTCTCATCTTCTGACATGTTGGACAGCCGGTATGGGTCTTAGCTGCCAATTATCTGTATTTTATCCAAATGACGTTCCTTTGCTGCAGGCTGAAGCTGGTCCACATAGTCTCCTGCAGCTTCTGTCTTCTTTACAGAGGTTTGTTTTACAGAGAACATGGTCAAATCAGAAATAAAACCGGAGCTCCGACTTCAACTACTGTGTGTTTACAGCGCGAGTGTCTCCAACATGGCGGTGCTTCCGGTATTGCGCAATCCGTGAAAGGGGTCTATTTGCTTTAACTTCACTTTAAGATAATCCACTATTTTCATTCAACCTTTATTTATACAGGTTAATCCTATTGAGCCTCAGGGACTCATTTACAAGAGACTTGATTTCTTAACAAAGACCAATGACAACAGTAGACAAAGACAATGGTAGACAATCATAAAAAGCATTCAAATTGAGAAGAACAGATGAAAGGAAGATTATTTATTTGTCATTCGCACCACATGTGGTGCATATGGTGGAACAAAATTGTGTACACAGGGTCCCAGTTACATCCAACAAAAGTATTAAAATGTGTGTAAAAGAAAAACAGTAATAAGATTGAAGATATGAATATACACCGAACAGCAGCACAAACTTGAATCTGTGTGAGCAGATGAGTACAAATGAACACAGCAACATGAAACAGATCAGCAGCAACATGAAACAGATCAGCAGCAATATGAAACAGATCAGCAGCATGATATGATTTTTCACAATGATTATCCTGGTTAGATATTCATGAGTTGTGAGCCTCTAGGTAGAAGCTGTTCCTCAGTCTAGTGGTTCTACAATTAATGCTCCTCAACCTCCTTTCTGTGGAGTGGGGCAAAAAGTGAGTGTGCTGGGTGAGTGGGGTCCTTCATGATGCAGGTGGCCCTCTTCCTGCATCTGGAGGTGTGGATGTCTGTGATGGTGGGGAGGCTGACTCCAACAGACTTCCAGAAAGAAAATGGTGTTTAAAAAACAAAACATAAACTGCTAGATTACAAGGCGATGTAGAAAACTACATGTCTGCATTGGTTTTTCCCAGGAACTCAACAGATGCAGTGCTGGGCCGCGCTAATCCAAAAATTAGTTCTGCTATTTCTAAAGCATTTATTAATTTATTTAGGTCCGCAATTTCAAAAGCACTTATGTATTAGCAATGCTAGCGGAAGCTAAATGCTAACGCGCTAAAGTGCAAATGGCGAACTACTTTTTTTAATCCAGCAGATTTGACCATTTCGTGAAACGGTTAAGCTCAGAAAAACCTTGTGCTATAAAGTCAGCTAAGAAATATATTTTTTCTCAGCAAAGAAATAATTGTTTTTACCGTGTTTTCTTGTAAAGTCCTTCGCTTCTGTGGCCGTCGCCATTTTGAACAGGGCAAATGAGGCGCTGACGCGTCGCGTAGGCCGCTGAGAAACATCCATAAGTTCACCCTCCATGTTAAAAACTCTTCGTCTGACTCTTCGAAAACAAGCAATAAGGCTGCAGAGTAACACACTGGCTGCTAACTGCTATAGAGAGAGCGCTC
>JBBPBX010050588.1:0-24918 GCA_038048925.1 Garcialebias charrua
AGACGGAGAATTGTTCCTTCAACTTTCGACACTTATTCTGCCTAGAGCAGACAGTTCAAAGCATGATCATTCTGAGATGTTCTCTTAACTTTGTCATATTTAAAATATACCAGTTTAGTAAAATCATCATTGAAATGACAAAAATACTGTTTGATCAATTCTGAATTAACACACATTAAAGAGAAAGTTCAATCTGATTAATTAGTGTCCATTAATTCATAATAATTGTTAACCAAAATAGTGTTTACTCGTCTCCTTGAAGGCTTCAAGAAGGTGTAACACTGAGAGTTTCAGAGAGATGCAGAGAGGCCCACATCCCATACGGACATGAGGTTGCTATATCACTACAGTCCCCCTTTTTGGAAGTCATCGCCTGTCCTTGGAGATGAGTTCCAACACGAAAGGATACCACCGAATGTCTCTGACCTCTATGTAATCCAGCAAGTGGAAAAAAAAAATCAAAAAGTTCAAAATTATACTCCCATAATGTTTTTGGAAATTCCATACTGTTCGTAGGTAATCCCATTGCGGCAAGCTTTTAATCCTTTGGAAAACATAGTCTGTTAACCCATGGAGAACTGAGTCTGTGATCCCTTGGAAAACAAAGTCTTATAATCCACAACGGTAAATCCACAACGATGGGGGTTATTGATTTCATCAGCAAGAATAGTTTTAATCAGCATGTAGAGGGGATCCCTCGATTGAAGCAGAGGAGGCGGGCCTTGGATGAAGGTTGAAGACCAACGTTGGATCAGCAGGTCCCCACATCGAAGGTTGCAGGCTGGATGGCTTCCAGTCGGTGCCACCCTGGTTCAATGTGTCATGCAATTATGTGGTTTTAGGTGGGCTTATGATTGGGATTCTACATTAAGCCTTACCTATATGCACCTGGTATGTAAGCTATCATGGATTAGATCAGCTAAAATTACCAATTAAGGGGTGGATCAATGCTGTAAAAATCAGAAATAGGGATCTATACCTATAGAAATGGGGAGGGCTTCTGTAACGAAGGCCTCTTCATTCAAACTATTCCTCCATTCATTATTTAGTTTAGGTTAAACTAAAATAAAAAAATGAAACTAGTTTGGTCTAAATGTCTGTTGTCTTTTAGACGAACGACGCAAAATTTGGTATTCCCTATAAATTTTGAAGTCTATGGCGAGACTCATCAAAATGAATAGATCTAGAATAGAAACGATCGAATCGGTTCTACCTAAATGATTGGGAGATCAGTGTAGATTATAGTACCTTAAGTAGTATTAATCTACAATGACTTTTCAAAGATTGAGATCTTTAACAAAATGAACAGCATGTTGGCATAGTTAAATCCATTTAAGTCTTCAACTTATCAACAATCAAAACCTCTTTTGGCTGGGAGTGTTCAGAAAACAATAACAACTTCAATAACACAAAAGTAGCAATCAAGCAACTAAAAACAACGTTTCACTACGTCAAACTCACTCTGGTCGTCAGATTCCAACGTGTCACACACAAGAAAAACAGTTCTTAGCTTTATAACCGATGTCAATTAAATCCTGCAGATTTAAACGGTTGTTAAGGTTAGTTTTTGTTGTGGGTTTTATGCTTAGCGTTTCTAAGTTCTAGTTGGAACGGTTTCTTTTCGCAACTAGAATAGTTTAAACTGTTTAGTTTATTCACTATCCTGTGCTTGGACGACCTTGTTTTCCCATGAAGTCTTTGAGTTTGCGAGAGCTATGTCATTTGTGGGGTTATTGAAATCTTTGTCCTTGACATGGGCATGGCCTAACATCACCCCCCTGTGGTCATGAGGGACCACGCACACGGGTGTGGACGTCCGTCCATGGGCACGAGTTAGGATGCCATTGTTTAGTTTAAGCTGTTCGCGCAGTTTATGGGGAACCTTGTACAGGAACCTTATAGGTCTCGGCCAACGTACCTCTGTACGTTTACCTCTTTCTGCGTAATGCAGGTGTGTCACAACTGTCGGCGCCGTCGCAGGCGTGTCACTGTCGTTGTGATGTATGTCGTCCCACTTCATGAATGAAGAGGTGCTCTTTGAGTCTGTAAGAACTATGTCATTTCTGAGTAGTTCTAGATTCAAATGCTCTTGAACCAAGGTTTCATAGAAAGCTTGGCTGATGACTGAATTACCTGTCCCAGAGGACAGCACAGCGTTCTCGGTGTGTGATCCTTGGATCTCTACACCGTCCTCTACCTGTGGTAGGAAGTGTGAGTCTGCCCCCCTTTTGTTTGAGGAGGGGTCCTCAAAATCAGTAACAATGAAGTCCAAGTGACTGTCAGCGTGTTGTAGACTGTCACTACGTGGGCTCAGATGTCCTTGAACCAAGACTTCACTGAAAGCTTGGCTGTTTGCCGAATTACCTGTCCCATAGGACAGTACAGCGTCAACGGTGTGGGACCCTTGGATCACCACACCCTCTTCCACCTGTGGTAGGAAGTGGTCAGTGAGTGCTGAAGGTGTCAGCTCGCAGAGGAGGATCTCGTGTTGGGCCAGAGTCTGGTCCACCTGTTGAGTCTCCTCTGTCTCATCAGTATATGAAGGTTCACTTACCGGGCTCGTGGTCTCGGTTGGGGAATCCCATGTGACCTCAGCGGTACCTGTTGTTAGACAGTCAGTGTCCTGACCTTGGGTGGGCACCTCGATTGGCAGTGGACTGCTCACTGTGGCCCACATTGTCTGATTGCCATAATTTATAATCGCTTCAAAGCGATTTATAAAATCTTGGCCAACCACAAATGGAGCCCGGAGTGAGTCAAGTTCAGACACATATACCGGGTGGTATAGTGACATCTCGCCAATCTGCATGTGAACCATGGCTATTAGGGTTGTACTCGTCTTTGCAAGGCCTTGTTGCTCACCATAAGTGTCTTTCACAAAGGGTATTTGCCTGCCAACACCGTTAGCGGCGGTCCTTAGCTCCTCAAACAGTTCGGCTGACATGGTAGACACGTCTGAGCCGCTAACCAGGAGCGCTTCTTGCTCTAGGACCCCTTCCAATGTGAGTGGCAGGTAAGCTCTTTTAGCTATCCCCCTTCTCATAAAGTTACACAGAAACCGTTCAGGCTGTTCCACACGTTTTTGCGTACGTGTGACTCCGTCTGTGTAATCATCGTCGCTGTCAGCATCATGATGGCTGTCTGCCTCATGACCTTCAGGATGTGGATTTTCAGCAATTTGTTTGCTGTCAGCATCTGGACTTTCAGGACGCTGATCATCAGCAATTTGTTTGCTGTCAGCATTTATGTCAGTGTTGACGTTGTTGATGTCAACTGTGTGCACTGAGTTGCTGCAAAAGGCAGTGCTGCGCGTCGCTTCATCAGGTGGAACAAAGTTGTTTGTGGTATCATCAAGGACAACGTTATACGTTGTGTCAGCTTGGTCAACCACTGTAACATTCAAATCATTTGACAAACAACTCACAACCTCAGTCACGTTCTCGCGCGGAGGCGCCGTTTCCATAATCTGGAGCATGTGTGACTCATTGCATGTCTCGAACTGTGCAGCCTGAGGGGCAGGGGCAGAAGAACCTCCTGTGAACCGATCTGAGTCACTGGTCCAGCTGGAACTGATCTGTTGTTTGTTATCATGAGGGACCTGTTCACTGTTGCACTCTGAAGGAGAGGGAACCTCTTCTAATGTCTGCGAGTGGGATGTGACCTTTTGACCTGGGCACACCACTGAGGGTGTTTTCCGTCGTTCGAGCATGTCAAAAAATTCCACAGCACATCCTTTAATTTCTGCCATGGTACCCTCTTCGCAATTAACATTGAAGCGAACACATTTCATTATGAACGGTATCAAATTCAACGTGAACCGTCTTTTAAACTCCACATCTTCCTCTATTCCAGGTACAGCTTTATTCCCTGTGTAAACAGAGAGGAGCCTGTCATAAAACACCAGGGGATGTTCACCTGGTTCCTGAAGGACGTTCTTCGCAGCTAAGTGCCTATCAAAGGATGCACCTGTTAGAACGTCCATCTTTGTACTGATTTTCTGTGAAAAATCAAGGACAGTCGGTCTTATATCACAGTGGACAGTCTCACCATGTGATGCCAAGATGTGAAATTAAATAAAAAATCAGCGATTCCTATGAATTTGTCGACCTGTGACAAGGTCAAACAAAACTCGCCGTTGTTTGTGTGATTTTGTGAAAATCAAGACAAAAGAAGCCTCATGTGTGTTATCTTAACCTTGCAGATCATAACAAAACAGGGACAGAGAGCCAGTTTTGCACAGAATTAAAGATAAACTGTTAAGTTTTATCTAAAAACATACATGTCTGTATTAAATCTGTGTAACTGTTCTGCCATCAACATTTGATTATATGTGAAAATCAAATTAAAGTGTGCTGTGAGTACAATATTCTCAAAATGTTTCCCGTTTAAAACAGGAACATTTAACATGTACACATTACAGGAAGACTGCGTCTTCTAATGTAACCAGCAGGGGGCACAGCGCTGGAAATGAGTTTATCACAGCGACTGTAACTTCTCTATCTGACCGCTATAGAGGCGCTGTTATCACCAGCGAGCGAAGCTGCAGTTTTTTAGCCCACAGACATCTAACACGGATGAAAAGCATCAAGCAGACAGACCCAAAGCGTTACGTGATACAGCTTCAGAGCCCCAGGCTCACAAAAACGAAATCATGTGAGCAAAATCGGTTGAACTGTGAAACCTTTTAAACTGCGTTCAAAAGAAATAAGGTCGGTCCTCATAAAACCGGCAAAATCGGTGTCACGTGACCTGGTCACATGGCGATCGGCAGTTTCAGAGCAACCGACTCAATCCACCCATTAAAATCTCAAAAACACCGCGTTTAAACAGTCTTTTTAATGACAGTAATGGACAAACAAGCACGGAAACTCGTCTGGGACAAGCAGCTGAAGTGAAAATTGACGAGGAGCGGGGCTTCACCCACTGCGCATGCGTCAACACATACAGCGTAATCGACCAATCACAGCGAAGACAGAACTGTAGTTCTAAAACCCAAGTGTTCATGGGAAATTGTGTCTTCCAAACCTAACGCCGCCCACGCGCGACGTGCCGTTCGAGCGGTGCGTTCACGGACCTGCGGTCTTTTGAACTCTAGCGAGGAACGGACTTTTCAACGTTCTAAAACAGTCATAAATATCGCAAAACACCGCGGTTAAGCCAGTCTTCGACGATATCACGCGCATAGAACTCAAACAACACAAATAAACCGTCAGAAATGTGTGCAAAAATGAAACTGACAACCAGAGTCTACAGAAACCGACGTTCTTGAACGCGACACACAATGGACCAATCACAGCGTTTTAAGCAGCCATCTTGTCGGTACCGTTTAGCTTAACTCGATCCAAAGTACTGGACTCTCTTTCACAAAATAAACGACTTTTACACCGCAGAAAAATTCTGTTAACGAGCACAACACATCCAAGCTAACTCACACGCCCCCAGGGGAGGCAGCACCCTAACTGTGTACAACAACGGACTTTACGTCAAACGGAACCGGACCTCGGTCTGGCCCAAAGCGGAGTGGGTTTTCCCGAACCTCGGCAAACACGTTGTAACAGATTAGGTAAAAATGGAGCAGCAAAGAGTGAAACAGACGTTTAACAGTAAATCGCAGATGTAAGAAAATGAAGCAGTGTGACTCGGCGGTCACAAAACGAAAAAATGCATGCAGCCTCGCGACACGTAATGAAACGTCTCACAAAAACAAACATTCATTCATCCGCAGCTCCAAAACCCACGTTCAAAAGTGAAAGAAAATAATTCTTAACGGGAAAACGCACCAGACAATGCCACTATAGCAATCTCTGAGACACTCACCAGCCAAAACCACTCCATAAGTCCACCACCAGGATGCAAACTATGCCACGACACCGTAACAAAAATAAACTACACAAAACAACTTAATAAACGTTCTAGGAACTCGGACGAGCCACCAATTGTAATAGATTAATAAATGATGTTTAGTAAGGTATTTAAACACTTACTGAGCCACCATTATTGTAGATGCGCAGTTTAGCAGACTTTAATCTTGCACAAACTGCCACCAAAGTGCGAGTTCTTCCTTTTTCCGATACTAAATTGTTTCTACTGTGATTAATCAGAAATGTAATTTCACGCTTAGACTTCAATTTATATTGGTCTACCAGAAAATAGACCTTTTATTGAAACTATCACAGAATTACATTAAACATTGGTATCGATATTAGCTCTGATTTAATAACTACGTTGACAAGAATTCAAATTAAAACAAACAGACAATTAAAACTTAACTGTTGGCACATTACTTGACAGATTAATAGCTTATGAAAAATAAGAAATAGGAGGAAGGAGTTCTGGAGCTAAGTTAAGCTAAAGTTGTTTACTTTGAACCAGACTGGGTGACACCGTTTCCCCCACACGAGCAGACTGCTGGGCTCCCGCACGCTCAAACACACCACGGCTCGTTACCTGTTGGAGGTTCGTCTCTTGGAGACAAGAGTGGAGAAGTTTGTGGACACACACGTGGATGGGTTTGTCCAGTGGCCGTCCAGTTGGACTTCAGCGTGAGTGTGCTGATTCACGATACGAGGAACTCGCCTCCCTCGGCAGGAAACAAACGGTCAAGCGCACAGACTGACTTTCAAAATAAAACTTTAGAAAACAAATTCTTCCAGAAGAGTGACAGGATCACAGTAAGGCTTTACTATGATCCTAGCGGAGACGTGGGTCGTTGACACCTGACCGGGACGTCTCCAGCTTTCCCAGAGGAGAGAGCAGGTTGACAGTTCGTACTCCTCGAAACTCTAACCCAAAATGCAGGAAGTGCCCCTTAAGAAGGGGGTGTGACTTAGTCACATACTTCCTGCTGATTGGTTGTTGCACCCCTAGAGAGGGTGTGACTTTGCAAATGAGTGAGTTTGAGTGACAGATGATAGGGTAGACAAAACATAGAAAACATACGTGAGAAGATGCAGGTGCATGTGCACAAGTCAGTACTTTGTTTTGAGAACTGATTCATTGTTTTTAGAAAGGACGGGAGACCGAAAGCAAGCTATGTCTAGCACTTTTCCTTTGAAACAAAAACAGTTCAAACAAATACGAAGGATTGTTCCTTCAACTTTCGACACTTATTCTGCCTAGAGCAGACAGTTCAAAGCATGATCATTCTGAGATGTTCTCTTAACTTTGTCATATTTAAAATATACCAGTTTAGTAAAATCATCATTGAAATGACAAAAATACTGTTTGATCAATTCTGAATTAACACACATTAAAGAGAAAGTTCAATCTGATTAATTAGTGTCCATTAATTCATAATAATTGTTAACCAAAATATAAGTGTCAATTTGTCTCCTTGAGGGCTTCAAGAAGGTGTAACACTTAGAGTTTCAGAGAGATGTGGAGAGGTGTACTTGAAGGTCAAGACAGAAATATCAGAGGCTAGGTGTATCACTACAGTCCCCCTTTTTGGAAGTCATCGCCTGTCCTTGGAGATGAGTTCCAACACGAAAGGATACCACCGAATGTCTCTGACCTCTATGTAATCCAGCAAGTGGAAAAAGAAAAATCAAAAAGTTCAAAATTATACTCCCATAATGTTTTTGGAAATTCCATACTGTTCGTAGGTAATCCCATTGCGGCAAGCTTTTAATCCTTTGGAAAACATAGTCTGTTAACCCATGGAGAACTGAGTCTGTGATCCCTTGGAAAACAAAGTCTTATAATCCACAACGGTAAATCCACAACGATGGGGTTATTGATTTCATCAGCAAGAATGGTTTTTAATCAGCATGTAGAGGGGATCCCTCGATTGAAGCAGAGGAGGCGGGCCTTGGATGAAGGTTGAAGACCAACGTTGGATCAGCAGGTCCCCACATCGAAGGTTGCAGGCTGGATGGCTTCCAGTCGGTGCCACCCTGGTTCAATGTGTCATGCAATTATGTGGTTTTAGGTGGGCTTATGATAGGGATTCTACATTAAGCCTTACCTATATGCACCTGGTATGTAAGCTATCATGGATTAGATCAGCTACAATTACCAATTAAGGGGTGGATCAATGCTGTAAAAATCAGAAATAGGGATCTATACCTATAGAAATGTGGAGGGCTTCTGTAACGAAGGCCTCTTCATTCAAACTATTCCTCCATTCATTATTTAGTTTAGGTTAAACTAAAAAAAAAATGAAACTAGTTTGGTCTAAATGTCTGTTGTCTTTTAGACGAACGACGCAAGATTTGGTATTCCCTATAAATTTTGAAGTCTATGGCGAGACTCATCAAAATGAATAGATCTAGAATAGAAACGATCGAATCGGTTCTACCTAAATGATTGGGAGGTCAGTGTAGATTATAGTACCTTAAGTAGTATTGATCTACAATGACTTTTCAAAGATTGAGATCTTTAACAAAATGAACAGCATGTTGGCATAGTTAAATCCATTTAAGTTTTCAACTTAACAACAATCAAAACCTCTTTTGGCTGGGAGTGTTCAGAAAACAATAACAACTTCAATAACAACAAAAGTAGCAATCAAGCAACTAAAAACAACGTTTCACTACGTCAAACTCACTCTGGTCGTCAGATTCCAACGTCACACACAAGAAAAACAGTTCTTAGCTTTATAACCGATGTCAATTAAATCCTGCAGATTTAAACGGTTGTTAAGGTTAGTTTTTGTTGTGGGTTTTATGCTTAGCGTTTCTAAGTTCTAGTTGGAACGGTTTCTTTTCGCAACTAGAATAGTTTAAACTGTTTAAGCTTATTTACTATCCTGTGCTTGGACGACCTTCTTTTCCCATGAAGTCTGTGAGTTTGCGAGATCTTTGTCGTTTGTGGGGTTATTGAAATCTTTGTCCTTGACATGGGCATGGCCTAACATCACCCCCCTGTGGTCATGAGGGACCAAGCACACGGGTGTGGACGTCCGTCCATGGGCACGAGTTAGGATGCCATTGTTTAGTTTAAGCTGTTCGCGCAGTTTATGGGGAACCTTGTACAGGAACCTTATAGGTTTCGGCCAACGTACCTCTGTACGTTTACCTCTTTCTGCGTAATGCAGGTGTGTCACAACTGTCGGCGCCGTCGCAGGCGTGTCACTGTCGTTGTGATGTACGTCTTCCCACTTCATGAATGAAGAGGTGCTCTTTGAGTCTGTAAGAACTATGTCATTGCTGAGTAGTTCTAGATTCAAATGCTCTTGAAACAAGGTGTCATTGAAAGCTTGGATGATAACTGAATTACCTGTCCCAGAGGACAGTACAGTGTCTGCGGTGTGGGGTCCTTGGACCTCTACACCGTCCTCTACCTGTGGTAGGAAGTGTGAGTCTGCCCCCCTTTTGTTTGAGGAGGGGTCCTCAAAATCTGTAACAATGAAGTCCAAGTGACTGTCAGCGTGTTGTAGACTGTCACTACGTGGGCTCAGATGTCCTTGAACCAAGACTTCACTGAAAGCATGGCTGTTTGCCGAATGACCCGTCCCATAGGACAGTACAGCGTCAACGGTGTGGGACCCTCGGATCACCACACCCTCTTCCACCGGTGGTAGGAAGTGGTCAGTGAGTGCTGAAGGTGTCAGCTCGCAGAGGAGGACCTCGTGATGGGCCAGAGGCTGGTCCAACTGTTGAGTCTCCTCTGTCTCACCAGTAGATGAAGGTTCACTTACCGGGTCGCGGTCTCGGTTGGGGAATCCCATGTGACCTCAGCGGTACCTGTTGTTAGACAGTCAGTGTCCTGACCTTGAGGAGGCACCACGATTGGCAGTGGACTGCTCACTGTGGCCCACATTGTCTGATTGCCATAATTTATAATCGCATCAAAGCGATCTATAAAATCTTGGCCAACCACAAATGGAGCCCGGAGTGAGTCAAGTTCAGACACATATACCGGGTGGTATAGTGACATCTCGCCAATCTGCATGTGAACCATGGCTATTAGGGTTGTACTCGTCTTTGCAAGGCCCAGTTGATCACCATAAGTGTCTTTCACAAAGGGTATTTGCCTGCCAACACCGTTAGCGGCGGTCCTTAGCTCCTCAAACAGTTCGGCTGACATGACAGACACGTCTGAGCCGCTAACCAGGAGCGCTTCTTGCGCGAGGACCCCTTCCAATGTGAGTGGCAGGTAAGCTCTCTTAGCTATCCCCCTTCTCATAAAGTTACACAGAAACCGTTCAGGCTGTTCCACACGTGTCTGCGTACGTGTGACTCCGTCTGTGTAATCATCATCGCTGACAGCATCATGATGGCTGTCTGCCTCATGACCTTCAGGATGTGGATTTTCAGCAATTTGCTTGCTGTCAGCAACTGGACTTTCAGGACGCTGATCATCAGCAATTTGTTTGCTGTCAGCATTTATGTCAGTGTTGACGTTGTTGATGTCAACTGTGTGCACTGAGTTGCTGCAAAAGGCAGTGCTGCGCGTCGCTTCATCAGGTGGAACAAAGTTGTTTGTGGTATCATCAAGGACAACGTTATACGTTGTGTCAGCTTGGTCAACCACTGTAACATTCAAATCATTTGACAAACAACTCACAACCTCAGTCACGTTCTCGCGCGGAGGCGCCGTTTCCATAATCTGGAGCATGTGTGACTCATTGCATGTCTCGAACTGTGCAGTTCGAGGGGCAGTGGCAGGAGGGCCGCTTCTCGGGGGCACATGTCGGGACAGACCATTTTTCAATGGTTCACGGTGTCCATGCAACCGCCTTCGAATCTCACCCATTGTGAGATCCATGAGAGAACTCTGTTGGTTCGATCCGAACCATCTGTGTTCATCTAGAGAGCGAACACCTACCTCGTGTGGTTCACTGCTCATCTCGAGGTTTTCAACCTGAGGGGCAGGGGCAGAAGAACCTCCTGTGAACCGATCTGAGTCACTGGTCCAGCTGGAACTGATCTGTTGTTTGTTATCATGAGGGACCTGTTCACTGTTGCACTCTGAAGGAGAGGGAACCTCTTCTAATGTCTGCGAGTGGGATGTGACCTTTTGACCTGGGCACACCACTGAGGGTGTTTTCCGTCGTTCGAGCATGTCAAAAAATTCCACAGCACATCCTTTAATTTCTGCCATGGTACCCTCTTCGCAATTAACATTGAAGCGAACACATTTCATTATGAACGGTATCAAATTCAACGTGAACCGTCTTTTAAACTCCACATCTTCCTCTATTCCAGGTACAGCTTTATTCCCTGTGTAAACAGAGAGGAGCCTGTCATAAAACACCAGGGGATGTTCACCTGGTTCCTGAAGGACGTTCTTCGCAGCTAAGTGCCTATCAAAGGATGCACCTGTTAGAACGTCCATCTTTGTACTGATTTTCTGTGAAAAATCAAGGACAGTCGGTCTTATATCACAGTGGACAGTCTCACCATGTGATGCCAAGATGTGAAATTAAATAAAAAATCAGCGATTCCTATGAATTTGTCGACCTGTGACAAGGTCAAACAAAACTCGCCGTTGTTTGTGTGATTTTGTGAAAATCAAGACAAAAGAAGCCTCATGTGTGTTATCTTAACCTTGCAGATCAAAACAAAACAGGGACAGAGAGCCAGTTGTGCACAGAATTAAAGACAAACTGTCAAATTTTATCAAAAACAGACATGTCTGTATTAAATCTGTGTAACTGTTCTGCCATCAACATTTGATTATATGTGAAAATCAAATAAAAGTGTGCTGTGAGGACAATATTTCAAAATGTTACCCGTTTAAAACAGGAACAGTCAACATGTACACATTACAGGAAGACTGCGTCTTCTAAAGTAACCAGCAGGGGGCACAGCGCTGGAAATGAGTTTATCACAGCGACTGTAACTTCTCTATCTGACCGCTATAGAGGCGCTGTTATCACCAGCGAGCGAAGCCGCAGCTTTCAGCCCACAGACATCCAACACGGATGAAAAGCATCAAGCAGACAGACCCAAAGCGTAACGTGATAAGCTCCAGAACCCAGGCTCACAAAAACGAAATCATGTGAGCAAAATCGGTTGAACTGTGAAACCTTTTAAACTGCGTTCAAAAGAAATAAGGTCGGTCCTCATAAAACCGGCAAAATCGGTGTCACGTGACCTGGTCACATGGCGATCGGCAGTTTTCAGAGCAACCGGCTCAATCCACCCACTAAAATCTCAAAAACACCGCGATTAAACAGTCTTTTCAAAGACAGTAATGGACAAACAAGCCGGAAACTCGTCTGGGACAAGCAGCAAGTGAAAGTTGACGAGGAGCGGGGCTTCACCCACTGCGCAAGCGTCAACACATACAGCGTAATCGACCAATCACAGCGAAGACAGAACTGTAGTTCTAAAACCCAAGTGTTCATGGGAAACTGTGTCTTCCAAACCTAACGCCACCCACTAGTGACGTGCCGTTCGAGCGGTGTGTTCACGGACCTGCGGTCGGTCGAACAAAAGCGTGGAACGGTCTTTTCAACGTTCTAAAACAGTCATAAATATCGCAAAACACCGCGGTAAAGCCAGTCTTCGACGATATCACGTGCATAGAACTTAAACAACACAAATAAACCGTCACAAATGTGTACAAAAATGAACCTGACAACCAGAGTCTACAGAAACCGACGTTCTTGAACGCGACACACAATGGACCAATCACAGCGTTTTAAGCAGCCATCTTGTCGGTACCGTTTAGCTTAACTCGATCCAAAGTACTGGACTCTCTTTCACAAAATAAACGACTTTTACACCGCAGAAAAATTCTGTTAACGAGCACAACACATCCAAGCTAACTCACACGCCCCCAGGGGAGGCAGCACCCTAACTGTGTACAACAACGGACTTTACGTCAAACGGAACCGGACCTCGGTCTGGCCCAAAGCGGAGTGGGTTTTCCCGAACCTCGGCAAACACGTTGTAACAGATTAGGTAAAAATGGAGCAGCAAAGAGTGAAACAGACGTTTAACAGTAAATCGCAGATGTAAGAAAATGAAGCAGTGTGACTCGGCGGTCACAAAACGAAAAAATGCATGCAGCCTCGCGACACGTAATGAAACGTCTCACAAAAACAAACATTCATTCATCCGCAGCTCCAAAACCCACGTTCAAAAGTGAAAGAAAAGAATAATTCTAACGGGAAAACGCACCAGACAATGCCACTATAGCAATCTCTGAGACACTCACCAGCCAAAACCACTCCATAAGTCCACCACCAGGATGCAAACTATGCCACGACACCGTAACAAAAATAAACTACACAAAACAACTTAATAAACGTTCTAGGAACTCGGACGAGCCACCAATTGTAATAGATTAATAAATGATGTTTAGTAAGGTATTTAAACACTTACTGAGCCACCATTATTGTAGATGCGCAGTTTAGCAGACTTTAATCTTGCACAAACTGCCACCAAAGTGCGAGTTCTTCCTTTTTCCGATACTAAATTGTTTCTACTGTGATTAATCAGAAATGTAATTTCACGCTTAGACTTCAATTTATATTGGTCTACCAGAAAATAGACCTTTTATTGAAACTATCACAGAATTACATTAAACATTGGTATCGATATTAGCTCTGATTTAATAACTACGTTGACAAGAATTCAAATTAAAACAAACAGACAATTAAAACTTAACTGTTGGCACATTACTTGACAGATTAAATAGCTTATGAAAAGAAGAAATAGGAGGAAGAAGATGAAAGCTAAGTTAACTGAAATTAATTATTTGAAACAACCAGAGTGGCACCTTTCCCATACGGATCAGGCTGAGCCTCCGACACGTGCAGCATACAGACAACGCCTCTTTACCTGGTGACGAGACGTCTTGCGAGGTGAGGACTGAGAAGTTTGTGGACACTAACGGACTGTGTGGTCCAGTGAGCGTCCAGAGGACTTCGTGCGTGTATGACTGGATCAGACGAGCGGGAGCACGCATTCACCGGCAGGAACAGGCCCCAATCGCACTGGTTGGACTTTCAAAGTAAAACTTCAGAAAACAAATTCTTTCAGAAAATGAGTGTTGAGGCACTCGGAACCGAGTGCGAACACCTTTAACAGGTGTCCATTTGGCTACGCTAACTCACCTGCAGAGTTCAACATCTTTTTGAACAAAGCATGTCCAGACGCCCACAAGCGTGGGACACTGATTTACGTGGACGATGTCCTTTTGAGGCAGCCGACACTGGGTTCACATTTGGCTGAGATCGACCACGTTCTGAGTCAACTGACGACTGCTGGTGCTAAGATTTCATTGTCAAAATGCCAGTGGTGCAGATCCAAGGTGGACTACGTTGGCCTACTTGTAGGTCCGGACGGAGTA
The DNA here is from genome assembly GCA_038048925.1 of Garcialebias charrua. NCBI lineage: Eukaryota > Metazoa > Chordata > Actinopteri > Cyprinodontiformes > Rivulidae > Garcialebias > Garcialebias charrua. The sequence goes on from JBBPBX010050588.1 coordinate 14,248, forward strand.
CAACCACAACTGACTCGTACCCAGGGCCTTGACAGTCTCAAAATCCCAACCAATCTCAAGGAACTGCAAAGTTTTCTTGGCGTGTGTAATTACTCGAACCAATTCATAGAGAACTATGCAGACCTGGCTAAACCGCTGACTATTCTCCTGAAGAAAGACGTTCCGTTTGTCTGGACTGACAAACAGCAGCAGGCGATGGACGCTCTTATACACAGGATCAAGTCGGCCCCATGTCTAGTCTACCCAGACTATAACAAGGAGTTTCACTTGGAAGTGGGCTTCTCAGCTCATTGCATGAGTGCAGGTCTGTACCAAATACACGACAGAGACAAACGTGTGGTGGCCTACGCCAGCAAGACGATGGCAGGCCCCGAGTTGAAATTCTCGGACTGTGAGAAAGCTTTGCTGACCACGGTGTGGGCAGTAAAACATTTCTCCAGCTACATTGGGGGACAGAAGATCATTGTTGAAACACACCACCAGCCGGTGACTTTCCTGAACAGCCAACGCATCAGAGATGGCGTGGTTACAAACTCACGCGTTGCAACGTGGCTCATGGCACTTCAGAGTTTTGACCTAGACATCCGCTATGGTCAAAATAAGAAGTCACATTTGGGCACTGACTTGGCTATCTGCCAGGAATGCACAAACGATGTGCCAGCCACCCAGCCGCCTGCTAAGGAAAGGCCCTTGGTGACGGAGGATCCCAATCACCACTTCTTTGATGATAATATCTGTAAGGGTATGACAACATTGTACGTGGATGGGTCTGCATTCCGCAACGACAACATCTGCAGGGCAGGTGTTGGAGGGGTACTCCTCCGTGACCTTCAGCGGAGCACTTTCAGCTACAGCTTAGGCTCTCAGACTTCTCAGTACGCTGAGATTGCGGGCATCCTAATAGCTCTCCAGTTGGCTGTAGAACATTCCATCAAGACACTAGTCATCTGTACTGACTCGAACTATGCTCGGTTGAGTTTCGCCTGTCATCTCGCTATGTGGAAACGTAACGGTTTTCTCACAAGCGACAGGAAGGCGGTCAAACACAAAGAGCTCTTCATGGCGTGTGATCACTTGGTGACGTTACACGACATGCAGATCTAATGGAAGAAAGTTCCAGGACATTCAAGAGTCCCAGGCGATGACAAGTACTATAATGACATTGCAGATTCTTTAGCCAAAGAAGGAGCCAACAAAGGTCAGCTGTGGTCCTTTGACCTGGTTGGTCAAGACTCTGCCAATACAACCTACTGTCGAGGTTATGGCAGTCACACGTGCACAGGCCGCAGCCAAACCTGCCGACAACGCAGTCTCGGTACGACCTGCACTGACTGACACAGACATCGTCCGACTGCAAAAGTTGGACCCTGCTATCAAGTCCATGGTGCTGTACCTGACTGACCCTGACAATAATACTCTGTCCAAAGACGAGCTGGATTCTGATCCTGACCTCAGGGTACTCTATCATCTGCGCTCGCAGCTGAAACTGATCAAAGGCATCCTAACTTTTGCCCATGGACCAGCGTCCTCACCAGTGTTCGTGGTTCCCCATGGCCACAGGGGGGTGATGTTAGTTCATGCCCATGATCTCCCGTCCGCAGGACACAAAGGAGAGAAAGCCACACTGACGGCATTGAAACAAATTGCCTATTGGCCTGGTATGAAAAAGGATGTCAAGGACTACATTGACGGGTGCTTGATTTGCGCCCAGTTTCAGCCTACCAGACCACTCCACAGAGCACCACTGCAAAGCAGAGGCATTTCATTTCCATGGTCTGACATCCAGTTTGACTGGGTGGGGCCACTCACTAAGAGCTCTAGAGGAAATAAATATTTCCTCACGGTAACCTGTGCATTTACCAAATGGGTAGAATGCCTACCAGCTCCTAATGACACAGCACAAACTACTGCTATTTTGCTAGTGAATCATGTATTCTCCAGGTTTGGACTTCCCCTTAGGGTGAACTCAGACCAAGGTACACACTTCACAGGTGAAGTGATGAAAGAACTGTGGAAGACGCTTGGCGTCAAAGCTGATTTCCATATTGGCTACCACCCACAATCTTCAGGACAAGTAGAGAGAGCAAACAGAACGGTGGTGAGTATTTTGAAGAAATACGTAGCCGCAAACCACAAGGACTGGGACGTGAAACTCCCTTTAGTCCTGATGGCCATTAGGGCCACTCCACACACATCAACTGGCGTCTCTCCCTTCGAGATGATGACCGGTCGACAAATGACTCTCCCTCTACACCTGTTGTACCAACCAGGTGACGCCACCATGGCAACAGCCTACACCACTCAACAATACATGAAAGACTTGAATGTACACCTCCGAGACACTTTTGCTTTTGCCCAGCAAAACCTGGAAAGGTCTGCTGAGGGACGCAAGGCGTACTATGACCAGAAGGCTTCCCATGATGAACTCCAAGTGGGAGACAGAGTCTTGTACTATACTTTCGCCCCCACAGCCGGGAAAGGAGGGTCCGGGACCGGGACTCTCGCCCGCAAACTAATGCCCAGGTGGACGGGACCTCATTTGATAACAGACAAAGTGTCCTCAGTTGTCTACGGAATCAAAATCAGCAAAGGTCGCAAACGGCCAATTGTTAAATGGGTACATCGAAATCAAATCAAACCTTTTCAGGCGCTCAATGACTCCGTAATTGACGAAGATCTGACAAACTCACAGACTTCATGGGAAAATAAGGTCGTCCAAACACAGGTTAGTAAATAAACTAATCAGTTTAGACTGTATTTCTGGTGTGTGACACGTTGGAATCTGACGACCAGAGTGAGTTTGTTGTAGTGAAACGTTGTTTTTAGTTGCTTAATTGCTACTTTTGTGTGTTATTGAAGTTGTTATTGTTTTCTGAACACTCCCAGCCAAAAGAGGTTTTGATTGTTGATAAGTTGAAGACTTAAATGGATTTAACTATGCCAACATGCTGTTCATTTTGTTAAAGATCTCAATCTTTGAAAAGTCATTGTAGATTAATACTACTTAAGGTACTATAATCTACACTGATCTCCCAATCATTTAGATAGAACCGATTCGATCGTTTCTATTCTAGATCTATTCATTTTGATGAGTCTCGCCATAGACTTCAAAATTTATAGGGAATACCAAATCTTGCGTCGTTCGTCTAAAAGACAACAGACATTTAGACCAAACTAGTTTCATTTTTTTTATTTTAGTTTAACCTAAACTAAATAATGAATGGAGGAATAGTTTGAATGAAGAGGCCTTCGTTACAGAAGCCCTCCACATTTCTATAGGTATAGATCCCTATTTCTGATTTTTACAGCATTGATCCACCCCTTAATTGGTAATTGTAGCTGATCTAATCCATGATAGCTTACATACCAGGTGCATATAGGTAAGGCTTAATGTAAAATCCCAATCATAAGCCCACCTAAAACCACATAATTGCATGACACATTGAACCAGGGTGGCACCGACTGGAAGCCATCCAGCCTGCAACCTTCGATGTGGGGACCTGCTGATCCAACGTTGGTCTTCAACCTTCATCCAAGGCCCGCCTCCTCTGCTTCAATCGAGGGATCCCCTCTACATGCTGATTAAATTCCATTCTTGCTGATGAAATCAATAACCCCCATCGTTGTGGATTTACCGTTGTGGATTATAAGACTTTGTTTCCAAGGGATCACAGACTCAGTTTTCCATGGGTTAACAGACTATGTTTTCCAAAGGATTGAAAGCTTACCGCAAAGGGATTACCTACGAACAGTATGGAATTTCCAAAAACATTATGGGAGTATAATTTTGAACTTTTTTGACTTTTTTTTTCCACTTGCTGGATTACATAGAGGTCAGAGACATTCGGTGGTATCCTTTCGTGTTGGAACTCATCTCCAAGGACAGGCGATGACTTCCAAAAAGGGGGACTGTAGTGATACACCTAACCTCTGATATTTTAGGCTTGACCTTCAAGTACACCTCTCTGCATCTCTTTGAAACTCTAAGTGTTACACCTTCTTGAAGCCCTCAAGGAGACGATTGGACACTTATATTGGTTAACAATTATTATGAATTAATGGACACTAATTAATCAGATTGAACTTTCTCTTTAATGTGTGTTAATTCAGAATTGATCAACAGTATATTTTGTCATTTTAATGATGATCTGTTACTTGCATGAGTTTGACCTTTCTGGTTTATTTCTGCAGAGCAAGCAGGCTCTGATTCTAAGACACAGTTCAGGGTAAACGGTTAGCTGTTGCTTCCTTCTCTGTTTTGTCTATGAAGTTAGCCATAATATTCTCTGTGCTCACAAGCAGACCACCTGGCTGTTTATGTAAACAGTTTTCCTGTTGTCCGTCAAGAGCCTTTCTGCCTATGGAATTAAACTTCCATCTTTTATTTTGTTAAACCAGCCTGTAGCCATTAAGGAGGTGGGGAAGACCCCGCCTCCCATATAAAGGTCATTTCCTGCATTTTTAGTTCGTTTTTTGGAGAGAACTAACTGACAACTGTTTTTCTCTCCTCTGGGAAAGCTGGAGACGTCCCGGGCATATGTCAACTCGACCCACGTCTCAGTTGGAATCATAGTAAAGCCTTACTGTGATCCTTTCACTCATTTCTGAAATAATTTGTTTTCTGAAGTTTTACTTTGAAAGTTCAGCCAGTAGCTGGTCCTGTTCCTGCCGGTGAAAGCGTGCTCCTGGCTCGTCTGATCCAGTCATACACGCACGAAGTCGACTGGACCTCAACGGGACAACACAGTCCGTTAGTGTCCACAAACTTCTCTGTCCTCACCTCCAAGGGACTATCGTCACCAGGTAAAGAGGCTTTGTTTGTATGCTGCACGTGTCGGAGGTACAGCCGGATCCGTATGGGAAGGTGCCACTCTGGTTGTTTCAAATAATTAATTTCAGTTAACTTAGCTTTCATCTTCTTCCTCCTATTTCTTCTTTTCATAAGCTATTAATCTGTCAAGTAATGTGCCAACAGTTTAAGTTCCTAATTGTCTGTTTGTTTTAATTTGAATTCTTGTCAACGTAGTTATTAAATCAGAGCTAATATCGATACAAATGTTTAATGTAATTTTTGTGATAGTTTCAATAAAAGGTCTATTTTTTTGGTAGACCAACATAAGTTGAAGCCTCTCGTGAAATTACATTTTTCCTAATTACAGCAAAAGCAATTTAGTATCGGAAAAAGGAAGAACTCGCGTATTGGTGGCAGTTTGTGCAATTAAAGTCTGCTCAGATCTGCGCATCTACAATAATGGTGGTCCAGTAAGTGTTTAAATAGCATACACCATTATTTCATTACATTTGGTGGCCGCATACAGTCCATTATTTCATTACAATAGACATGATCTGTTTCTGAAAAAGAAACCCAGTTTAACTTTCAGTTTCTTCACTAGGTTTTCCACGTGGAGTTTAAAAGAGAGATGTGAATCGATCAGGATACCCAGATATTTATAGGAATCAACAAACTCAATAGGGACACCATTTGAATCAAGCCTAGATGTAAGAAATGCGTGAATTACTGTCTCCAGGTTATTTTGGGATAATATAGGCTTTAGCTTAGACAGTCGCCTCAGCTGGAAAAAACAGGATTTGATGATCAGATTTACATGGCTGTTGAGTTTCATGGAAGGATCCATTATCACTCCCAGATTTGTGAATTTTTGTTTTTCAGACAGAGCTAGCGCAGAAAGATTGATGCATTGGTTTGAGCTTGTGTCTTTGGGAGGGAACAATATGGCTTCAGACTTCTTATCATTGAAACTTAAGAAATTTAAAGCCATCCAGTCCTTGATGTCACCCAGGCAGTCGAGCAGTGGTTGAATAGAGCAAGTACCATTGTTTCTTAGGGAGAAGTAAATTTGACAGTCATCTATGTAGAAGTGGAAAGGTATGTTGCGTTTCCGGAAAATAGCACCAAGTGGCAGCAGGTATAAGGAGAATAGGAGAGGACCCAGGATGGACCCCTGCGGAACCCCCCATTTAAGTGCCACCACAGCAGAACTAAAATCATTGATGGGAACACAAAAGGATCTGTCAGAGAGGTAGGATCTGAACCAATTGAGCGCTGACCCTGTGATGCCCACCCACTGCTCCAACCTAGCAATCAGGATCTTGTGGTCGATGGTGTCGAAAGCTGATGTAAGGTCCAATAGGACAAGCAGCAGAGTCACCAGTATCTGTGGATCGGAAGAAGTCATTAAAAACCTTCAGTAGGGCAGTTTCAGTGCTGTGGAGAGATTTGAAGCTAGATTGGAATAACTCAGGGATAGCGTGATCCTCTAGGAAGCACTTTAACTGGGACTCAACTATTTTCTCTAGAAGTTTAGATACAAATGGGAGTCTGGAGACAGGCCGGAAGTTGGATACGACTGAAGGGTCAAGGTTTTTTTTTTCAGGAGAAGTTGAACAGTAGCATGTTTTAATGTTTTTGGTACCACACCAGTGGATAAACTGCTATTTATAATAGCAAGAATGGAGGGACCTAGAGTAGGAAAAACCTCCTTTAGCAGCTGAGGGGGGACCACATCAAAGGGGGACCCAGATGGTTTCAGGTTGCACATGACCTGCTCTAGAGAAGACAGAGAGATTGGTTCAAAATGGTCAAATACAGCAACAGATTGAGGTGAGATGGATGGATCATGAGTTGGAGGAGAAATGTGAGCCTGGGTGGTCGCAATGTTTTCTAAAAAGAAATGTAGGAAGCTCTCGCACAGCTCAGTCAAGGCTTCCATGGGTGATGGTTCAGTGAGGTGGAGAACAGAATTTAGGGTGGAGAACAGAACTCGTGGATTCTTAGAGTTTGAAGCAATGATATCTGGAAAGTATTGGGATTTAGCAGTTTTTACTGCTTTCTGATAACGACGCCAACTCTCTTTTAATATTTGAAAAGAGACCTGCAACCTGTCTTTTCTCCATTTGTGCTTCGCCCTCCTACATTGCTGTTTCTGTGGACCCGGGTGCCAGCAGCCTGGTTACCACCACTTTTTGACCCTGGTTGCAGTTTTGATTTATCGGTGAGCCACCGATCCATAAAGGGGGGGGTAGGATGTAACCGGGTGCTTTTAGTTCATTGGAAGAGTGGCTGTAAATTCCCACTCTGGTTTGGCCCCCTGAACACACCTTGTCCTGTTCCTCCACCTTCAGTGTGGTTTGGCTCATTAGTGTTAACAAGCACCGGGTGTGGATGCCAAACATTCTTCTCCAGGGTGTTGGCTGTTTAGTCTCTTGCCGCATGTGGCTGTAGTGAGTGCTGCTGCAGTGTTCATGGAGTTGTGCAAAGCCCTGAAGCACAAGCTAAGGTAAATGTTTTTTTTCATTAGTCACTTATGGCTGGTTGGGTGCTGTCAATGCTGCTCCACATATTGTTGTGGAGTTCTGTTAAAAGTTATTTGTATTTGTTTGTTTCTTTAGGACATGTGCCAGTGGGTGGCAGATTGCCACTGCAACTAATTGAATGTGCTTGTTATTGGGATTGTGACTGATTAAGGTACATGCTTGTATTTTCTAATATTGTTTATCATGTGCAAGCACCTTACTGTCATTCCTGTACAGCAGATTGCTATGGTTGCTATATTGTGCTCCCAACTCTGTGCCTTGTTTTAAACCGTATATGCTCTCATGTGGCTGGCATTGTGTTCCCTTGGTGTTAAGTGATTTGGAGTTGTGCTAGCCCTTTACAACTGGCATGGTAGAACCACCATAGCATAAATGCATCTAATAAAGGCTGTTTTGGTATTGAGAGGAATTAATAATATATATATTGTATGCAACACTTCTGTTTTTGTCATTTGAAGCTAGGCGTACCTGAGTATTTGTAATAGGGAAGCCCTAGACTATTTATAGTCTACCAGTTGGCTTTAGAGTCACATCCTCTGAGTCACAATCTGGGCCTTCAAAGCCCGTGTTACATTTATAAGCAAATTGAAATAAATGTAGCCATCAGAGTCCAGTAAAACAACACCAGTGACATTTAGTATATAAAATTATTAATGTTTGATAATTTTTATAAGCAAACTGAAATAAATGTAGCCATCAGATTCCCGTAAAACACCACCAGTGACATTTAGTATATAAAAGTATTAATGTTTGATCATTTTTATAAGCAAATTAAAATCAGAGTCCAATATAAGAAGCGCTGGAAACCATAACTCCACAAACAAAGAAAAAAAAACTCACCACTTCCCACTTGCAGTCAGCTGAGCTGAAGGCTTTTTTCACAAACAGAGCCATCTAAAACTTTAGAGGCATATCAGTCAGGAATGGTAATATAATAATAAAAGCATTAGATAAAGATTAGCATTAGCATGCTAGCTCAAAAAACAAACTCACCAGTTGCCACTTTTAGAATAAACAGTCAGCTAAAGGCTTTTTCACAAACAGAGGCAGAGCCATCTAAAAGTTGAGAGACATATCAGTCAGAAATGGCAAATAGGCATTAGATAAAGGGCTTTCAATGATTTAAAACTTACCTGAGCCAGCCTGCTTGAGTCACTAACTGCACGGCACATTTCCCAGACAAAATAATAAAAGACCAGAAGTACATGATCGGCAGGTAGAGCTAACGTTGGATGTGTCCAGGGCGCTGAAATATGCGCCCAGCATCTTCCCATTGTTTTGTAACGTTGTGTAATAACTGTGCATGTGCCATTATTAACGAGAGTCTATGGATAAGACTCAAGCGCCCCAGGACAGGAAATATGTCACCAATCAGAAAACGTTTTTTGAAACAAACAACATAACTCATCATTACTCATAAAATATTTATCCTACACAACAAAAAACATATATGCATATATTTCGAATTATTTTTATTTTATTATTTCATTTTTATTATTTTTTTTAAAAGTCTTCAATGTAAAATGGTCCAGAAGTTCCAGTGGGACGGCGCCCTCGCGCCCCCTATTGGCCGGCCGCCCCTGCTAGAAAAGCTGCTGGGAGTCAGAATGAATATTAAAAACATGGTCTAATGGTACGTCCACACCTAGCAGCGTTTCAACGGCAGGAGCCTCCAGTTTACATTCAAAGTCAATGGGGGACGCGCCTCCATGCGCGTATTGGCATCGGGCGTCACGACACGTGCGTGTTGAGCATGCTGGAAAGCGTTTTTCCGTGCACGTGAACCTGCGTCAGCCTCCAAAGCACGCCTCCAACATGCTGAAGATTTCGCGGTTCAAACATTCAAACGCCGTTCAACTCTCCCTGATTGGTTGATCAGGGAGAGTCTGGGGGAGAAGAGAGTGGGTCAGGGGGAGAGTCCCTATGTGACGCGGAAACGATTGCGCAACTATGTGACGTATTGTTTGTGGGACACAGAAAAAACCTGCGGAGTCATGGACTATGGAAGAGAAACTCATTGTAGCTGTGTGTTCGCGACAAGTCCTTCACGACCAGTCAAGTCTGCTCTACAGAGACAGAAATAAAAAGCTCCTCGCCTGGCGGAGTGCAGTGAGGACTCGGTATACCGGTAAGCTCCTCCCACACACCCCGCAGCAGTTTCGCGTTCTGGCGTTCTGGTCTGGACACCAAGTGCGTCCACTTGCGTGCGTGACGAGCTTTTTGGAAGTTGAAACGCTGTTCGGTCTGGACGTACCATAAGTCTTTTCAGAGAATATTCTTGTGTCCTGCAATAATAGAAATGACTAAGAACTACAAGTCTGATGGTTGCTGTTGACTCGGACAGATCTAGTTGACTGTCCGAGCTGTAATATGTCTGACTGTCAATTTCAATTTTCTACTGCTGTCATATTATCATTAATATAATGTAAACAAATGTAAAAATTTGTCGTTACTATAGATCGTATACGTCATACTCCAGGCCAGGGGCCAAATGTGGCCCTTGTTGACATCTTATGTCCCCCAGGATGATATGTGAAATGGCAAATATTTATATCCCGAATTTTTCCAGTAATCTTTTATTATGATTTTGAAAGCACAACAGAAAACATCAAAAAAGACCAATCAATCTCTTGTTGAGGAAACTGTGACCTAGAAAAGAGATTGGGAACCTGATTTGAGTTTATGCAGTTTCTGAAATTGGCCCTTTGTTTGAAAAAGGTTTTAACTGTTGCCCCCTTTTTTAAGTGAGTTTGTCACTCCTGCTGTAGATTATTCACAAGTAAGGTCATGTTAAAAGAAGTAATTGTAAAGAATGGACTAGACATCCATTCTAAGTTCCAGAAAAATGTTGATCTATCATCTGGGAGGCCTCATTACTTTTAATTGATGGGGATTTGAAAGCTCATTGATTCCAATATTACTTCAAAAGATTACAAAGGTGAACAATTGTGTGTAACCAATGCAACAAAATTGTAAGTTTAATTTAGTCTAATCTAATTGTTAAGTTTAAAATTGTAAATTTAATTTAATTTATATTGAACTGACAATATGCTCCAGGTTTTTTGACATTGGATTATCTATCTAATATGTCTTTCTGTGGGTCTTTTTTCTTCTTCTTCAGATTGGGATTCTGCAATGGGAAAGACTAATTTCTTCATAAAGAAGGTCTTCATTATTATAATCATCTCTATATTAGTCTGTCTACTCATCTTTAATGTGAGATCACCGAAAGCAGACAGGTCAATCCTGACACCTCGTGGGCCTTCATCTGTTTGCCCATCAAATATCTCTGACCAGACCATCACTCCTCTCAAAAATACTAAACATTTACTTGTC